>JARHVA010005481.1:427500-515000 GCA_037957365.1 Torreya grandis
ACCTCTTTCAGTATCCAAATTATTATCTAGTGAACTAGCAAATTCCTTAGTTATAAACACTATTTACTTTTTCATATTATGTCAACCACCTTACATTTTAAAATATTGATGTGACATATGGATATTCTACAAGAGGTGTAATTATTATAGGTTCATGTCTTACATAATCTCTACCTATGATTACTAATCTATTTGAATTAAGTTACTAAATTAAAATTTTGTCAAGCAAAAATTTCACTACAACTTCTAGACTTAGGTAGGAAAAAAGGATAGTGTAGGGTTTTACGATTGTTTGTCTTTTTAAGCATTAAAGATTGGAATCCCATAGTTTAAGGTGGTTTGTTTGAGATTGGATTCATAATTATGGAAATTTCCCTCACATATTTTGTATCAATTATCTTTGAGTGATGTAATATTATGACATGTTAGATAAATTAGATGGGATGAATGGGGATGGGATATTTTGGTAGCCAGAATGATTTAATAACTTTTTATGAAAAAAATAGGTAAACATATTGCTATGGGGTTCCCATAGTAATAATATCTTGACTAAATCATAATGATAGAATTATTACTACATATAAAAAATAATTAAAATAAATTCTTTGGAAAAAGTAACATGAATACCTCTAGTCATAATGATTAATTATTCCATGCTTAGTTGTCAATATTGATCATATATGATGTCATTTTTCCATCATGGATTGAAGATGTGTATGCTAAAGATGTCATGGATGGTTGAAGTGGTATTATTGTAGACATTTGATGATGACAGAGGATGGTGGTAACCAATTGAAGTTATCTTCAAAAGGCTATATAAAATGGATGGTAGACTTATATGGTCTAATTTAGTGTACCTAAAATAAGTAATATAGAAATATAAAGAAGAGTAAAATGTAGAAGGTACATGAAGTGACATAATAATTAGCTTGTGTGTCTACTAAATCTTAGGATAAATAGGCATATAGTCCTATAGGAACTGGTAATAGTTAGGCCCATAGATATACTTATTATCCTTGGTTGAAGTAAACAATTTAGAACATGTTTATGTAATAACTACACAAATCATTCTTGTTAATGTGTTAGAAGATACAAGAAATAAACCTTGAAACCTACTACAGTAGTTGTTAGAAGGCTAGAGTATGTTAGATCATATCAATTTGTATACTATAATAATATAAAGTGATCCTATAGAGATATAAATTGATCCTGTAGTATCCATAATAGTTGTGTAAGGATTGTGAGAAAAACTACATTTTTATTACTTTAGACTTTTTTTTAAAGAGTTAGCAAGATGATTTTCCCTCAAAGGTTGTTTAAATAGATATCAACTATCCATAGAAGTAGTTTTCTAACTAACAGCCATCAATAATGCTGAAAGGATTTCATTTCTCTTTTTTTTAATGTTTTCTAATTATCACCAATCGACTAGGGATAGTCAATTAATAATAATTTTATTTAGCCTATACCTCACCATATTGTATGGTAGTAATTATTATAGGAACTTGGTTTATTATTAATAGGTGATAAATAAGGGTTCAAAGAAATACCCTTTTATTATAGGAATAATGGCATCTTGATGTTGAGAGAGAGAGAGAGAGAGAGAGATTTTATGTTCATCAAAAAGATAGAGAGTGAAGGTTTCTTTAGAAAAAGTCTTCATGTATAATTTGTGTCTATAGCCTATGACTAGTATATGGAAATGAACTAGGTCAATAGTATTTAATTTAACAATTTCACTATAAAACACTTTCTCTAATTCATATGTTCCAAGCCATCTACTTTGGAGATTACCCTTATGATATTTGTATTTTGAATCAATGAGTAAATCCTAATCCCTTAGCTGAAATATGTGAGTTTTGATGTGTTTATCATGCCATCAAATTATTTGTTAGCACACAAATTTAGTATGATGATGCACCTCCTTTAAAAGTTCATCTAGAGAATTTAACTAGAAGATTTTATATTGTTGATCTTGTGATAGGTCTACTCAAAATTTAAGTGTTCTTATTAATGTTTTATATTCAATATTAATTGGCAAAAGAGGCTTCTTACCATAGACTAGATCATAAGGGGAGAATTTAGTTGTGGCCTTTCATGTAATATTAAAGCCCATAAAAATTCATGAAGATGATTTTCCCAATATTTCCTATGCACATTGATTGTATTAATAAGAATATTTTCCAATTCCATTTTTGTGACTTCCACTTATCCATTGGATTAAGGGTGGTAATGAGTGGAATCCTTATGTATGATTTCATACTCTTTAACCAAAAAACCTATGAGATCTAATTTGAAATATGTTTCTTGATATGTGATAATTTATCCTAAAACCCCAAGAGAGTGAAGGTTTCTCTATACATAACTTCTTCCACTTTTCATCTATGGCATGGACTAAGTCTTTCATCTCAGCCCACTTAGTGACATAATTAGTATAGACCAAGATGTACTCCTTGCTATTGGATTTAAAATTTATTGGGCCTACAAAATCAAGTCCCTACTTATCAAAATGCTCCATAACTATCTAAGTTTGTAATGACATCTCATTTGAATGTGTGACTTCACCCATACATTGGCATGAATAACACATATGATTATATATCATGGAATCATTTTGCAATGTATTCCAATAGTATCTAGTAATGAGAATCTTAATAGTAGTTCTTCTTGTAATAAAATGACCACCAAAGGCTTCTTCATGATAGCCTTTGAGAATTTCAAAGACTTCATCCTCTCATATACATCTCCTCATTACTAAATCTAGTTTAGTAACAAAGAGATACCTAAAGATCTATTATTAATATCTAATTTTTAGGATCAAGTGCCACTATTACCTTGGTTAAAAATGTTTTAGAATAGATATTGTAACTAAATAGCTAGAAATATATGTAAACCAATGTGTTTTATTGGTCATTATAATAATATGTTCATTTGGAAAAGAATCATCAATAATAGGGCTCTACTCATTAGATTGTAATTGAGATAAAAATTATACAACTAAATTATCTTTATCTAGTCTATACATAATGGTGATAAAAAATTATTGTAGCAAAAGCAACAATCTAATTTTTCTTCCTATTACTATAGGCTTGTTTATTAAATGCCTGATTATTTACATGATCAGTGTAAATGAAGACTTGATATACAATAATGTAGTGTCTAAATTTGTTATTAGCATAA
The DNA here is from genome assembly GCA_037957365.1 of Torreya grandis. Taxonomy (NCBI): domain Eukaryota; kingdom Viridiplantae; phylum Streptophyta; class Pinopsida; order Cupressales; family Taxaceae; genus Torreya; species Torreya grandis. The sequence goes on from JARHVA010005481.1 coordinate 430,681, forward strand.
ATGATAACAAGAAATTATATATATTATTATGTAGCTGATTTCAGCTCCTTGGAGATTATTACTAATGAAGTAGATGACGTAACTCAAAGATTCCTCTTTTTGTCCAAGGACAACTCCTAGTGTAGTATTTGATGTATCTGTGTGGATGTGGAAAGGATTTGTCTAGTTAGGTCCTCTAAGTATGGGAGTTATTGTGAGTAAATATTTTATTTATTGAAAGGTTGCCTAAAACTCATTATTACAAATAAAATAAACATCTTTGGAAAGTAAAACAAATAATGGTGTTATCTTTTAGATGAAATTCTTGATGAATCTTTTATAATAGCTAGCATGTCCTAAGAAAAAAATGACATCTCTCAAATTTTGTGGTGTGGGTATGTCCTTGATTATGTTGATATTATAAATATATACTTGATTATGTTGATCCTAAAATAATTCCCTTTGTCATTAATATGTAACACTTTTCATGGCTTAAGGATAATTGGTGATCATGGCATCATTGAAGGACTATTTCAAGGATGCTAAGATATTATTCATATGTTTCCCCATATAATATAAATTAATCCATATAGATTTAAAAATATTCATGGGAGAGGTCATAAAATATGCTTATAACATACCTTTAAAAAGTGGTTGGAGCATTGCATAGACCAAATGGCAATCCTGCAAAGGCATAACTACCCCAGGGACAAGTGAAAGTAGTTTTTTTTTAGTCCTTAAGTGTTATATTTATTTGATTATAGACAATATAGGCATAAAATAAGTAAAACTACTTATTCCATGCTAATTTATATAACACTTGATCATTTAATGGAAGGGGGAAATGGTCATTCCTTGTATAAATACTTAGTTCCTTGTAATCTATGTAAATACACCACTTTCCTCCTTTATTTGGTACAATAACTATGGTTAACACATATTGAATATAATAGATAGGGTATATTAATAATCCATATAATAGTTTCTATAATTTAGTTTTAACTATCTTTGACTTTAGGGTTCATTCAATGTTGAGGTTAGTAAATGAATTGACATTATTCTTTGATATAGATGTAATGGGTGCATAATTACATTGTGATTCCTATCTCAACATGATAATATAAATCAAATGTTGTTTTCTATTTTGTAAGAATTATAATTATCTTGGTTTCCTATTGTACTATCAATTGTTTATTGATATTTAGAGTTTTGTGTAGCAATATTTCCACTTGTTTGGATAAATCCATCATGGTTTCAATGTTTCTTATCAATGAAACATAACTAAAATTATGATGAAAAAGATTATAGAATGTTATAATAAACTTTTTATCATCAGATGGTATTATTTATAGAAAGATATTTTTAATAGGGTAGGTGTGCATTCCAACATATGATGTGTTATAAGATCCTCTTGATAGGTGTTTCTAGGATGTTGGCAAGAACAATGTCTTATTTTATATTTCTCAATGATATACTTCAGTCAATTATGAATAAGGTGTGTACAAAGGCTATTTATTCATTTATGTAATATACCTAAAGTGATTGTTCCTCATCAGAAGATGGTTTGGATGGTGGGTATGTGACTATCTTATTTTTATCATTACCATTTGAGATTGGAATATTCCTAGACCTGCATCAATTGTGGCCAACCAAGGTCTTTCTAATATAGGAGGGTAATCTCCTAAGTTGGTCTTAGGTTTTAGGATGATGAATTAAACTAGATATTTTCATTAATCCATAGTAATAATGACATATTCAATGATCCCTTTTGGTTTAATGGTGTATTTATTAGCCATTTTCAAGACACTTGGTATTGGACGTATGTGTGTAAGTCCTAGCTTATGCATTATTCATATAGTCATTATGATTAAGGAATACATATATGGGAGGTTAGTTTTGTGTTATTTTAATAAATAAAACTCAAATAAACACACTAAAATCTTAACACCTCTATCATAAACACTAGGGAGAGATTAGGTAACAAGCTAACATAAGAAAACACAACAAAAACATAAAAGAATACACTTGTGTACCTTCCTTGGATCTATAAAATGTATTTTTAATGGATTGATCATCTTAAAAATAAATAATTCTTTTATAGTGAAGATTTATTGGATTATTCTCTCCTTAGTACCTTAGCTTTGATTGATTGGCTTAAGATTTGAACATGATAACACTACTTGCAAGTCATTTAGGCATTACAACACTACATCAAAAGAGCTTGTAAAACATATTTTGCATAATAAATTTTCACAAAAATATATTTAAAACCAATAGGTATGGCCTTGTATTTATAGCTTCAATAATTAACTCTCACTCAAGGTGAGTTAAGGTTGAGTTTAAACATGGAATGGGTTCAAACTAATCCTAGGTGAGTTGAGACTAAATGCATTTGAGTTAATAGTTTTAATGTAATTATGATTTTAAATTACTAAATGGATCTCAAATTACATATTTTAATATATTTTCAAAGAGCTCGACAACTCATAAAGGCAATGATGAAAGGCTTGATATTATGATTTTTGGAATTTTCATTTTTAGATATTTATTAATTATAAATGGATAATTCATATAGGCATTTAATCTTATTTATTTTGTTAATTAATTTTGATTAAAATTTTATCTCTTTTAGGATTTGATCAATTTCCACATTTAATAGTTCCATAGGCCAAATTGATCATTGCTAGGTCACAAGGTAATTAGGGAATAATCTATGAGAGACTATTATTATGTATGGACTAGTATCCCAAATAGGGATGCATCAACATCATTTTGATCTTTGATGAATGATGTACAAATAAATTTGGTACATTTAGTGATTCTTAGGATTAAATTTAAATGTTTGGTAGGAATCAATCTAAATTCTGGTTGGAAGTCAGTTGTGTCTAGATTTGGATGTCTATAGTTTACCCCTATTTGGGAAGGCATTACAAGTTATAGGCACAATAATATTTTCTCAAAGAATGAAGAGATATTGTATATTTAATACTTCAACTAAAATGGATGAGATTTGGGTACCCCCTTGAGGGAGTATTCAGTGATTGACCCATCAAAATAAGGAAAATGATGGGTCCAAAGGGTATAAAATGGTATAATTGACTAATTTTCCCATATACAGTTACAATCAAAGGTATGGTAAACTACCCTAATTGGGTAGAAAATAAGGATAATTTTCCCACATGCAGTTATAATCATTATCATAAAATGTTAATGATATTCCCAAAGATAGTTATAATCATTAGCCAAAGGATAAGGGTAACATGAGACTGATCTTCCCATAGGTAGTTATAATCATTAAAAATAAAACAATGATTTGCCCATAAGTAGTTATCATCATTGGTAGGATAAAAACATACCCCCATTAGGTAGATATAAATAATGGTTTTCCCAAAGGATATTATAAGCATTATCACAATGAAAATGTGCCCTAGTTGGGTAGAAGAATGAGAATGATTTTCCCAAAGGTGGTTATAACCATTAACCTCTAGATAGATGAAAACATAATGATTTTCCCATAAGTGGTTATAATAATTAGCATTGTCGGTGGGATGATACATAATGATTTCCCCAAAGGTATCTAGAATCATATGTGTATCTTGATAATATAGAGATACACATCCTAACTATCAATGATTGAAATGATTGCACGATTTAATTACTCTATATGGGGAAATGATTTGGGTAGATTAGGAAATTTTTAGGTGTTAAGGAGAATTACTATGTCCACATTGCTTGTAATATTTCTTGAGTTGATTTTTTATATAACACATGATTGTATGCATCATGATATAAAACCACCAAGATAACTTAGCTGAGATATGCATAAGGACTAACATGTGATCCAATAAATAATTGATAATAATGCACCAATGATAAAAACCATGATGACAATGTTAATGTATGAATATGGATGGATTTAATAATAATGTGTTATGAATCACCCAATTAACATACACATACTAAATCGTGTAACAAAATGAAATCAAACAAATAAATAAACAAAAATAGACAACATGAAAATGCACAACAAAACATAAACAATGGTTAATGCAGAAAAAGAATAAATAAGATGATGGAAATTTACCCTAGGTTATAAGATACAATGAAACAAACAAATAAAATGGGGGAATAGAAGAAAGGGAAGGGGTAGCTTAGCTAACTCTAGATGTAATAGGTAAGTGGATTCTACTTACATAGTTTCCATGGACACAAGGTCCAAGATAAACTTTAAGACAAATGCATTTTTCCTAGGAGATGGAATAGAATAAAATGATTATAAAGAATAAACATGATTTGTTGTAGAGGAAATATGGGAATGGTAATCAAAAATGGCAAACATGTCAGATGTTAGGCTAATAAGGATGGGGAAACTAAATGAGAAGTGGTTTTTGGTTTAATAGTTGGGGATCCTAAAATCCTTAAGGCATAGAAGTGGTTAATGATGATTTTAGGATTTTCTAAGTCTTTTAAAAATGTTTTTGGAATTTTTTAATTACCTCAATTCAATTGAGGATGATGAGATACTAAATGGTCCAACTCATAAAATGACATGAGAATTCTAACTTAAAACTCCTTGTAAAATAATGAGAGCATGGAAAAGGGTGACTAAGATAACATCAATGTGAATCAAGTGCTACCTACATAGTCATAATATGGGACCTCAAGTCAGTATAGTTCCACATGATAGTGGAGGAATCTTACTATGTAGCATCAAGTTCTAAAATTATAGGAAAAGTAGGCAAATGGTACAATATGCCTTAGGAATGGCAAGGTGGGACTTTAAGGAATGATAAATATATTGTTCTTTATTTTCCCATAGGTGGTTATAACTATGAAATAACAACACAAGTTAATGATACTAATTTTATCTTAGAATTTATAATTAGTAGCATGACATGAGGCATTAATATACCTAAATGTGCTTAGAATCAAGAATACTCAAAATGAAAAAAATAATAAATGAAGAATGCAACTTCTAAACCACTATAATATTATACCAAGATACATACTCTATCTAAAATAATGAATCAATTACTAAAACTTGATTTGAATCCCCTAACTAAAAGTGCCTGAAGAACTAATGGAATTAAACCAAGGTCAAAGGGTTTGAGTAGGGAGGGTAAATTTTTTTTTGTCAAATAAAGAAAGGTATGATAGAGTGGTATATGGTAGAATGGTATACTAAAAATAATATCCTAATATGACACCATGGAAATAGGCATCATAGATAATAATTCATGTCTCTCAAGTAAAATAATGATTAAGGTGTATTGATCTTGTATGCTCCAAAGCCATAATTAGAAACAATGATATATGGGCCTATCCAATTGGGTTTGAAATTTACCATATGTTTCTTCTCAGTCATGGTATTCTATTTGTTTTATTTGAGAACAAGATCCCCAATGTTGAACTCTCTATGTTTTTCCCACAAATTATAGTAGACAGAGAGTCTATTCTAGTATCCTTGATGGTTGTTGATATTGGTTATGCATTTTTCAAAAACTAACTCTAGCTCTTGAAGTCAAGTAACTAGGTAATATTTGTCATCTAGGGCATGTATCAATGACATGCATAGAGAAGGTAACTCAACCTCAATGGGAAGAATGTCCTTAGTGTTATAAGCTAGGTAATATAGAGTGGCTCGTATTTGGGTATGGTACATAGTATGGTATACCTAGAGGGCACAAAAGATTTGGAGATGCTAATTAGGTATAGCATCATTGAAAATATTTTTAAGGATGTTAACAATGGCTATTTTGGATGATTTGAATTGGCCATTACCTTATAGATAGTATGTCATAGAAACATGTTGATTAATGTTGTACTTGGCACATAAAATTTTGGCATCCTTGTTCTTAAACAATCCACCATTATTAGATATAATGTCAGAAGGGATACCATAGCATCAAATGAGGTGGCTAAAGATGAACTTGGAGATCTATTTTCTATTCATACAATTGAAGGGTATATCTTCAACTGACTTAGTGAAATATTTGGTAGCATTAAGGATGTGTTTATGGCCATCAAATGAAGTTGGGTTTATCTTCCAGATGATTTTAAGGCCCTATGTGGAAAATAGACATGGTGTCAAAATTGGTTTTAGTGTTTTGTCTAGGGCATGAATTAGATTGGCATGCCTTTGACATTTATTGCACCTTTTGACATAAGTAATCAGATCTACACCTATAGTTGGCTAATAATACCAGTTAAGAAGGAAATTTTTAGCTTGGATGGATCCACTTGTGTGGGATCCACATATTCCTTAATGAACTTCTAATCATGATAATGTTGATTCTTCAAAATTTAAATAATGAAGTAGAGTTCCATGAAAATTGTGGTGGTAAAGGGTTGGTCTAAGTAAAGTATATCATGAGTCTTGGTGGGTAAAGACCTTTTATTATTTGCATGATAGGTTGAGTGGAATGGTATGGTCATGAAGGTAGGTAAAAAGTCTTGAATACCATATAGATTTGGGATCAATACTATCATATATAATTATGACACTTGAGGGTTTATGATTAGGTGCTAGAAGACTTTAAATGAGGAATTGATATTATTTTACCTTTTCTATGTGATAGATCAAAGAGTCAATGATAAACATGGTATCTATTTTCATGTTACTAGACCTTAGTATGTGTTCAAATTGTATGTCAATAATTTATTGTTTGAAAGTGTTGATCATGGCCTTGTATGGCACTAACTTGTAATCTTTCATATAAAAGTGGTATGTAACTTGATTGATGATTAACTAAGATTCACCATAAACCTTGAGATGTTGAATATTCCATTGTACTATCTAATAAATTCCTAAAATGAGTGATTCATATTCATCCATGTTGTTAGTATAATGAAAGGTGATTTAGAATGATTTAGTGATAAGATCCCCTTATGGTGTAATAATCAATAGGCCTACCCCTGATCCATGTGATGTGAATGATCCATCATATTACAACTTCTAGTGGTTCTCTTTAGGAGTTGTTTCAATGATGGTCATGATGGACTCATCTAGGAAATAAAAAGTTAGAGGTTTTTTATCTAAAAGGGGATATTCAACAAGCTGATCTATATAAACTTATCCCTCAATGGCCTTATGGTTAACATATTTGATCTTGAAATCACTTAGAAGCATCATCCATTTATCCATATGACCTTGTAAAACTATCTTGGATAGTATATATTTGAGTGGATTTAGTTTGTAAATAACTACGGTCTTATTATTCAATATGTAATGTCATAGTTTTTATACTGCAAAGACCATAATTAAATATAGGCATATAATTATGTTCATACATAATCAGTGTATAACTTAAATAGGACATATCATGTTCTTTTCCACTATCATCATGCTAATATATAAGTTCCCCCAAGTATTTGTTAGTGCAGGATAGGTATAGTAGGAATTATTTTCCCAGTGTAGGTGATAAAAATTAGGTATATTGGCAAGATAATCCTTTAGGTGATAACAATATTTTTGGAATTCATCATCCCAGTGAAATATGACACCTCTCTTTAGTAGGTGTGTAAATGGATGGAATTTATTGGCCAAATAACAAATGAGGCATTTAATAGATTAGATCTTACATTATAAATTGTAAAGCTAATTTAAATTAGATGGTGGTGACATATCTATAATGGCTTAGACTTTGGCTAGATCTAATTCAATGTTTATGTGAGAGATGATGAATCCTAACAATTTTCCTAAATTAACATAAAAAACACACTTCTTAGGATTGAGTCTGACCTTGCATTCATGCACCCTCTCAAATATTTTATATAGTGCAATTGGGTGATTAGCACAACTCTTTTATTTACCCCCATCATATTTTGTGATATGATGCATGACATTGTTGAAGAATATGTTGACAACATATTCTTCAACAATGTCATGCATCATATCACAAAATATGATGGTCATGGATCTTTGGTATGTGACCCCAACATTCTTGAGACCAAATGGCATAACCTAATAATAAATTATTCCCCATGGAGTGGTGAATGATGTTTTATGTTGGTCTTTTGGTGCTATCTAGATCTAGTTGTATCCTAAGAATACATCCACAAGTGAGAGCATTTTATACCCCATTTTGAAGTCAATTATCATTTCAATGTTTGATAGATGAAATTCATCCTTGGGGTAGGCCTTATTTATATCTTTAAAATTAGTATAGATTATGATTCCTTATGACTTCTTATTAATTGGCATAACATTCAAGATCCACTCTAAGCATTCAATCAATTGAATACATCTTGATTATAAGAGTTTTTACAACTATTTATTTACTAATACTACAATACAAGGATGCATTTTTCACAGTTTTTTCTTCCTCAATTAGATATTAGGATGTAAAGTAAGGTGGTATACAACTAAGGAAAGTTCCAAACCTAGCATTTCATAATAGGGCCTAAGAAAATATGTTAAAAAATTCCCTCAAAAGGGTTTTAAAGCTTTCATGTTCCTCATCAGTGAGGGATGCACCTAATTTTATCCATTTTGGGTCATCTAGAGTCCCAATGTTGATTTTTGTAGTGTCTTCTATGAGAAGTGTTGAGCCATCTTCCATAATGATTGGCAATGATTTGAATTGGCCTATAACTACAAAGTCCTCTACTTGGATTGGAAATTTAAGTTATCCTAAATAAGATTAATCAAAATCTCCCAATGGAAGGGATGGCCATGTTACAAACATTATTGGAAAATATTGGATGATTTTGTCAAAGGCATGTTATTGTTAAGAACTAAGCTCAGACCCATAGGCAATTTTATCATTCATGGTCTCCTGAGCTATGTTTGAGAAAAGGTGAACACCCTCATGACACCTATAATAGGTTTTCACCAGAAGATTGACCTTTCTCTATACTTTTTCCTTGGTCTAAAAGTGCCCCAAAGAGGTTTTCACTTTAAGACCTTAATTTTTTATTTACTTATTTATGGATAAGGGTGTTCACCCATTCTTCAAAATAGGTTGTAGGATCCAGTTTGATTGAGAACCCTTTTTTTGGTCTCCGAATGGAACATTATTCCTTAGGTCTAGAAAATTGTAAAAGGCCTCATCATTCTAAAACTCATCTATAGGCACTATGGATTCTTATTGGTCCCAATGTATAAGTTGAGGGTAATATAGAGAAAGTGGGTTGTTGCAATTAACTAAGATAAGTATACAAATATAATGAGGGTCAAATAGATTGGTATTGGTAAGGCCTTCATAAATTCTATGATTGGAATTTAATTTGTTGCCAACATTTTCATCACTAGTCATTAGTGATGAGACATGAATAAGATACATGGGGTCATGCCTAGGTAATTTAAATTTGAGACCATAGGTTCCTTTGTATTGAGTTATAGACATTGGTTCAAGTGTTCCTTGATAATTTGGATAGAGGCATCCTCCTTCATAGTGTTTATTCTCTATGATCCTATTAAGAATGGGGTATTTGTCATTTATGTAATAGTCAACCAATTTTTCATTGTATAATTAGGATTCATATTTGGCAAGTGGGTCCTCTTCTTGGCCAGTGTTCAATGTGAAAATGATAGGAGATAGACTATGAAGCTTGTTTTTTTATTTTTATTTCCATTCAATACAAGGGGGCTTGGATTTACATATTCCATAAGACTTCGGGTTCTATGGAAGCTTGGAAATGTGAAACAAGTCATGGGTTAAATAATATCCTAGGCCATTAGCCAAGATGGTAAAATGATTAGATAATTTAGGAGGTGGCATATGGGAAGATGAGTCAAGGTTGTCTAGGTCGATGTAATTAGCCTCTATAAAATCAAAAAGTTTTTCTTTGCCTTTGTCCTTTTTGGGAACTATATCTAAGCCAAAATAGTAGTAATATATTTCATACATAGCCTCTAAATGTTTATAATGCTTTTAGGGCTGAAAATATCCAATGACAGTGACCCCCATGACATAATGAGAGAACTTGAGGCATTGGTGCAATTTTGAAGGAATTGTGTAAAGTTTATGTGTCTAAGGCCTACCAAAAACTAAATTATAAGATAGGTATAGGTCTAACACATGACATATTGTATCATGGATCCAGGGTCCATGATAGCTACCAAGTTGATAGTGCCTTATGATTCCCACTCTTCATTGTCATAGGCCTTGAAAATGATCATTTATGGTTGTAGATCAGCTATGGTCTATATTAGATGCTTGATGAGCTTTGTAGATCCAATATTTAGGCTTGATCTATTATCTATGAGGACACATTTCACTTTGTTCCACATGATGACAACCTCAATATACAATGGATTATTATAGAGAGGTCTAGGAGATCACATATCACTTTGGTCCAATGTTAATAATTGGTATGGGTCTAGATGTCTAACCAAAGCTTGGAATTTATCTAGGAATTTGTCATTGAGAACATGGGATTTACCTAGAAAATTTGTTAGGATGTTTTTGTGGGTAGTAGATGTACACAAAAAATCCAAAATGGATAATTATGTGAGTGTCTTCTAAAGTTATTCCACAATATCAAATGTCTTTTCCCTCATAGTGGTATATGGCTTGTTCATAGCCAGAACAATGGGTTAGATGGGTTCCATGGTTGATGGTTTTGGGTTAGGAATGGTATTATTTGACCATCAATTTGTGATTTCATAATAAGGATTAGATACAAGGATATTGTTGCTAGAAAATGATGTTAGAGGGGGAAGATAGGATATGTCTCAGTTACCAGTGCACTTATATATGGTCATAAGGTAATGATGAGTTATTGATATAAGGTCCAAAATTAGTAATCCTTACTTATTGGTATGTTTTTATGTGGCCCCCAGTCAAGGAAGGATCACTGGCATAGATGGGTTGATAGGAATTATTTATCAATGATCCTATTTGGTTAACACTTGGTTTTAGACTAACAGTGATAGTGGAAATGTGACATCCCATAATATGACCTACAACAATTTTACAGTCATATTTAATTTCTTGGTAAGTCTATTAGGTATTATAATCATTCTAGCCTTGATTCCATCAATTTTTTGGATGTTTTTATTGTCGTGGCTATTGATATTATTGTTTTTGTTATTCTATCATATGTTATTATTATTATTAGTTGTTATTGTTATATTATGGTAAATGGTTTTGGCAGATACCCAATTTTTAATTAGATTTATAAGATCTATTATCCAATGTTATTTCACTAATTTACAACATATTTTCAATGAGGTGTTTTATCTACACACAATGGCATAGATTATGTCCATAAACAAGATGGTGTTCACATAACTCATTTTCTCTATACCAATATAGATATGGAATGCCCTTAAGATAGTTATTTTGAATTTAAAAGTGGATATCTTGAAAAATACAACTTCAATAGGTTATTCAAGGTCAATAAAAACTCAATGGGTAGGCACATTTCTCCTTAGAGGAGGGGTTTACAAAGGTAAGGGTTGCTACATTTTTAGAGCTAGTCTAGGTTACTATGAAGGTTGTGTTTGTTAGATAAGTTTTTAATGGGGAGTAATATTCATTTACAACATTGCTTGATAAAATATAATTTTCACCACTTGGACATGATGTGACTCACTTACTTTGTTTATAATGACATTCTAATTGTACTAAAATTACTTGGTTTTTTCATAATTATTGTCCTAGGTAGGTACTAACACTTACACTTGCACTTGGTTTTGGTTTAGATTTTGGGTTGTTCCTTTGGTTTGTTTTGGTTATATTATTGATTTAATGAGGTTAACTTGATGATAATTTTGTTAATAAGGTCCTTTTAAATTATCAAACCTTTGTCAATGATCTCATTGAAACTATGTATACATTATAACTCTACGTGATAGGATATCTTGCTATGATTTTTTTTAGTAAACACAACAACAAATTATTTATTTGGTAAGCTATGAATGAAATAAATAATAAGTGTTTTCCATATCTATAAATAGCTTGCAAAAATTTCATTGGATTTATGTTTGGATTGATTTAGATCCACCAATGAAATATCATGTTTGAGAGTGTAGAATAAATGTTGCACAAACTTATCTTAAAGGTCATCAAAATCAAATACTAAGTTCTTTGGAAATTTTAAGAACCATTCCAAATCCTATCCTACTAAACTTAGAGTAAATAAGAGGATTAAATAAATGTCATTGTAGGGCACTAGTTGGTAAGCAACAAAGAATTTTGTCAAATAGCCCTTAGGGTCTCCTTTACCGTTGTATTTTTCAAATTTTAGTGATCTATACCCTAGAGGAAATGGTATCTATAGGTACTCCATGTTGAATGGGTAGGAATAAAAATAATCTAACTTAAACTTCATTATTTATTTATTGGATTAGATGGAGGCAATTGCATCTTTCTTTTGCTATAGTTCTTGTGCCAAGAAATTAGATGGATCATTGACCTAAGGTAGGGATTGGGCAGTCAAAGGTAGATTACTTTGACTAAGGTACAATGGAGAAATGGTTTATTGTGGAATGTTGGCTTGGTTAGGGAACCAACTAGGAATATACATCCTTGTATTGGGATGAGATTGTTAAATTACACATGTTGTGGTATAATATTCTAGTTTGGACTTGGTATATATCATTTATTTTGAGATAATTATATTTGAGATGGAAGGATATGCCTTGGGGTAAACTACTTTACCTACTGAGGTTGAGTAGGGACTTGTTTTTAACTAGTCAAACCTAGGAATAAGGGTAACATTTTGTGAACCAAGGCACTATCATTGGATTTGTGGCATGTTTGTAAAGAAACTTAATTATCATATGATTGGTACTTGTTGGATAGTAGTACATCTTGGCTACATGAATACTTGTTAGGAATTAAGACACTTGTAGATTGTTTGGAATTTATCATTGACTAATAGACATACATTTTTTGATTAGACAATGTTTGTGATTGTAAAGGTATGTTATTTTGTGACTATTGAGATATACTTGTCACTACCTAATGAGGTCAAACATTAGTTTCCCCTTATTTAGGTAGTGGAATGTTCTACCTCTGGTGCATTAATATATTAGATTATGCTTATTTTTGTGGAATATTAGTCATCACTTATTGGGGTGGATTAAAATTTGTCACATTTTGTTTAGGCATGGCACTAGTTTTCATTTAAATATTTAATCTTTATGATTGTATGTTTGATGAAGAAACTAGTTGAGGATTAGAGGTAGCTTGTTATGGTTGGGACATAGGAGTTCTTACCCCATACTATTGTAAACCAGTCATGGTGTTTACTAAAGGCACTTGTTGTGGATTATTTTTTATGCATTTAAACCACTTTGGCCTATATTAGATGACACTTACGTGTTATCTATTATGTTTGGCACATTTTTCTACATAGAATTAGTAGACACTTATTCAATAATTGGGGAATTGAATATGTCTCCAAGTGAAGTGTTTTACATGAATGGGTATATACGCAAATTATCTTAACCTATCAATTAACATGGACATGATATTAAGATTATGCACTAATTTTAAATGTGTCTAATATTTTATCTGCATTTCTATAAAATGGTCCCCTATGAGGCCCTTTTATTATGACAAGAATATTAGGGTTTTGATATGTCATTGACACAAGTAGTAGATGATTTTTAGAAGAGGTTTGTTCAGTGATTTATTTGAAAAGTATTTTATAGGGCACTCTAACTAGACTATGTAATTTTTTTATTGGGGGGGGGGATCTACTAAAAACTTAGCCCTTACCTCTATAGATCTTATTAAAACATCATCATTTTTTGAAATCAAGTGATGATCAAATAAATAATGATTGTACATTGATGGCATAGTAACAAAGCACAATTGTTTTAGAACTTGGTTTATAATCAATGGTATGATAGAAAACTAATATGATATTTTTTCTTGGTCTTGATTCAAATATGGAGCATGTTAACCAAATAGTGGGATAAAATATCTTATATTTGTTCACTAAATTGAGTAGTGTAAGGATAATATGTAACACAAACTACATCATCATCATAATGGTGTTGAATAAAGTCATCTTGTGTGACCACATTATCATATCCTGGATTGTACATGGCTTCGTTACAAGTATACAAAGACATATTCAAATCAATGATTAATGTTTCATAAAATAAGGCTTAGAGTTATAAAAAATCTCAAAAATAATGTCTAAAGTGTTGGGTGAATATTTTTTCAATCAGTGTATTAATCAACAAAATAGGGCTAATCAACCACAACAGGAAGATTGGTCAACCAGGTGTGTAGCTTTACTACATCACCTAGAGACAAATCTCTCCTCTCATCAAGGGGAGGTTCCCTAGAGATACATAAGAGCTATATAAAATATAAATAAGTAGAAAATAAGACATAGGGGTGGGATAAACCATACATCTCTCTTTTTTTAGAGATGATGCTAAAAAATAGAGGAGAAATCCTAGGTGATTGGTGATGGCATATCTCTTCTTTTAGAAGTAATATTCAGCCAAGAGCTAGATCCCTTCCTAGATAGTATAAATCTTGGTGAAGTGATAGAAGGCACTTCTCTTCTTTCAGAAGTTCTTATTCTTGCAAACAACAAGACTCTTTCTAGTAATAGGTGACAAAAGGATGTAGTAACTAGTAGTATGAAATAGAACACAAAGTTTCCACCTTAACTACCCAAGAGTGAGATACGAAGGACAATGGGGGCACAAAGTCATCCCAAGGTCCTTTACATAGAAATAGTAAAGAAAAAACACACACTAAAGACAACTATGACAATGCAAAGTCTGAAAGTAGTTGGCCTCAGGACACCTTCTTTATCACCTCCACTAATTCCACTTGTTAAATCAAATAAAAAAGAATGATTTTATAAGATAGACATACAAAAAATCTCCTAATGTAGCATAAGCTATAACAACACAAAGTCTGCAAGTAACTTGCTTTCTCAATCAATCAAAGAAATATGAACTACAATCTGAGCTTAAAGTCTCAGTAATGCCTTTCAATTTGGGTAGAGTTTCTCTTCTAGTAAGGGGAAGATCTCCTTTATAACAATGAAAGAGTTTAAATTATATAAAGGCTAGGAGAGACTTGGTACTTTTCCCCATGGAGTGACCTATGCTACATAATCAATGCCTTGGCTGCATTTTTGATTCTATCAGGAAGGGCCATGCTAGAGCAGGGCAGTTGCATTAACTGTGGCATGTTGGTTCATCTTCCTTGTCTTCTCCTAAGTTTAAATTACTCATTACATCACCTGTTAGCTAGGCAAATGTCTATTCTACCTTTAATTTAAAGGGGACAAACAAGCTTCACTTTCAATGTTTGCAAGCCCCAAATATCTACCCAATGAACTACTTCACCTACTAGAATTGACTCCTACTAAGTTTCCCTCTTTGACTCTTCCTTCTCTTGGCCCAGCCTTAGGGTCTTTAAATGCATCGAGTCCATGTTCTAAGCCTACAAGGATTAATCAGACACTTCACTACAACAATTTTGACGTCCGCGGGTCTCTCTCACTTTGAAGGTTAATGACTGTCCATTCACCCCAATTTTGACATTTATGGGCCTATTATTTTGCTATGACATAGATAAGGACACGTGGTGGAATCCATAGCTTTGAAATAAGCTTCTAGGAATAGGCTTTAAGACTTATTAGAGGCTGGAGGTGTAGACACAGACATGTGGTAGTTTCCACTATACTGGGATGGGACATGTGGCACGTTCCACTCCATGAAGCTTCATTTGAAACTATGTTTTAATGCATGACACTTGGTAGCTTTCACTACACTTTTGAGGCTCGACCCTTCTTGAAGGGAACTTGCCCTTTGAGATCTCAAATAGGGTCCATTTTATGTGTCAAGTGTCCCTCCACAAGGGTCTCTATCCTTTTGGATCCTCCTGCTGTCCTTTAGGCTTTTCATCTTCGGTGGGCCTATTGTTCCATGTATTTCCTTTAGACAAATTATCTAAAGGAATTCCTTCATTTTCTTTAGACAAAATTTTTGAAGAAATTCTTTCAGATAATTTGTCTGAAGCAATTCCTTTCTTTGGCTCTGTGCCTCCCACAAGGGCACCCCTCTTTGACACATGGTAGTATCCATCACTTCTTGTAAAGGACACGTGGATTCTTCCACTACATCATGTTGAAACCCTCCACCATCGACACCTAACACTTTCCACTATCAGGATTTTGTAAAACCATAAAAATGCTTGGGGCTTAGTTGGGCTCTTGTGGATGATGACACTTATTAGCCTCCGTTGATATCTGTCAAGGGCACATGGCATGGTTTGCTACTCTTATAAAATCATAGTGAAGCCTTCCATGGTTGCCACTTTTCACCCTCTACAAAACTCTAGAAGAAGCTTTTTTGAAAGAAACCCTATAGCTTATAAGGAACTTTGAGAAGTGAATGCTGACATGTGTCATGTTCCACTGAGTTACAATGCTGACATGTGGTGTGATCTAAATATATTTAGCAATTGCGTAGATGCAGACACATGGTGGCTTCTGATGATTTTTCAAAAGGGACACTTGGCACCTTCTACCACTTCTCCAAAATAAAGCATAAAGGGGCTCAGCTAATGACCCTTGGCAGCATCTCCCTGACTCTTTCTTTTATGCACGTCTCTTTTCTTAACTGAGGCAACCTTTGAACCCATGCATTGAATCGATTAAACATTGAACCCATTGAACTAATGAACCAAAATGTTTCAAGGTTCAATAGTTCAATGGTTCAAGATTTTGAGACTCGTTAAGTGTTCAGGGCCACAAAACCTTAGAGATGGTTGAACTTTGCACCTCTGTCAAAGTGCTTAGCTCTTGTTAACGGTGTTGAACCCTTGAACCCATTGAACCCATTAAATGAAAAAGGTTAAAGGTTAAATGGTTCAATCCTTGTTTTGATGCTTGCCAACAGACCCTTTGAATTGGTTAAACATGCTAATTCTTTTACCAAAAAGTTGAGAAAATGAAGAAATTGAATGTCTCAGAACAAATTTTTGGAAAGGGGAGGGATAATTTTGGCCATGTAGGACCAAAATAGTCATATGTTGTATAGAAAATGAGGAGGCATTTTTTAGGGACAATAGCTGGCTCCTGTTGGGGAACTTCCTTCAAATGACAACTCAAAATAGCTGAGGGGAGTAGAAACCATAATCTCCAGTGTCTTAAAGTGTGCCATTGGGCTACAGAGTCATGCTACCCAAAAATAAAGGCTCCAAAAATAAAAATAAAAGAACAAAATAGAAACAAAAGACTATACAAATGTATATATGTACAAGGGAACTCATTCGATACTTCAAGAGTTGAAGTGCTTTAGATGTTTCCCATTGTGAGGCAGAGAAAAGAGAGTGCCATCTTGATACTTCAATAGGAAACTATTTTTACCATTGAGCTAATGAATAGTAAAAGGGCCCCTCCATAGGGAATCAAAATTTCCATGCATCCCCTTTGGTTCTCTTCTCTTGTCCCATAACAAGACTTGATCTCCGATCTAGAAATCATGATTCTTTACTTTTTGGTTGAAGAGCTTATTCACCAGACTTTGATGGGTGGTAATTCAGTCCACCACCATAGTTATCTGCTCATTCAGCTTAGCAAGGCACATGATCCTCTTCTCAAGTGAGTTCTCATACATTTGATCTTCAATCACCTTAGCCAATTTCAATGCTGGCAATTCCAAGGTGATTGGTATCTTAGAATTTACACAATAAAGAAGTTAGAAGTGAGACATACCAATTCCTCTCTTTGGTGTAATTCTTTCTACCCATAGAGAATCAACCAATGCCTTATTCCAAGTCCTTGGTTGTCATCCACCAGCTTCTTGATGATAGTCACCAAGTTTTTATTGCTTGACTCAGCCTGTCCATTCCCTTATGGGAAGTAATCTGAGGAATGGGAGAGTATAATTCCATAGTAGAAGTAGAATTGAGTAATCTCCTAGGAAGTGAAGTAGGATACATTGTTAGTGAAAATTTTGATTGGGACCCCAAACTTGGACATGATGTTTCCTTTGAGGAAATTACATACTACTTCTGAAGTAGCATGTTTGGTTGGAACTGCTTCCACCCATTTGGTGAAGTAGTCTATTACTGTAAGGACATAATCATGTCCAAAATTTGATGATGGGTTTACAACACCAATAAAGTCAATTCCCCATTACTGGAAAGGCTCCACTATGACCACTGGTTTGAGAGGCAGGGCAACTAGCTTGGGCCTTCCAACAAACTACTAACACTGTTCACATCTCTTGACCCACTTGTATGCATCTTGAAAGAGAGTTGGCCAATAGTACCTAGCTCATAGGATCTTACGGGAAGTCACAGGGGTAGAAAAATGTCCTCCATAAGCTAAATTATGGAAGGACTTTAGAAGTTAGCTTTGTTGTTCCTTGTCCACACAGTGAAAGAATGTTCCATCAAGGTTCCTCTTATACAGGCTATTGTCCTAGAAGACAAAATTAGTAGCTTTCAACTTGATGGTCCTCCTTTCTTTATAAGACAAGTTTGTAGGACATTCACCATAAGTAAGGAAATGAGTGATACTTGAATACCACTCATTTATGGTGGAGATAAAGAGGACTGTAGGTGAGTCATCCACTTCTTGTTCTTCATGCTCGATTCCTCCTGGCTTGTTATCAACAATTAGTTGACATAGGCCCTTCCCATGCACTAGCTTCATTGGCTTGATGATTAGATCAAACTCCTATATTTTTGTAACCCAATTTCCTCTTTTCATCCCAAACTCTTGTTGCTTCAGTATAGATTTCACTATGGTGTCAGGGACCAAGGTAGTAACTCAAGAATTGAGGATGTAGAAATGAAAATATTTTACAGCCTTCACCACTGCATAAGCATGCTTCTCCATATTTGAGTACTTCAACTCATGAGCTTTGAGAGGACAACTCATGAAGAAAATGGGAGATTCCATACCTTCTTCATTATGTTTAACTAGAATTGTTGAAAGCGTATGTTCTGAAGCATAGCTGTAAATGGTGAACTCTGCTATAGTCTAGGCAAGCTAGAATTGGAGCATGGGCAATGACAGTCTTGACATCCTTAAAGGCTGACTTGCCTTCTTTAGTCTAGCTAAAGGTGGTTTTTTCCTTCATCATGTTTACAATGTGCCTAGTCTTCTCAGCAAACTTGGGGATGAACCTCCATAAGAAATTCACCTTTCCAAAGAAAGAGTGAACAACAATCTTGCTTATGGGAAAGGAAAGTTCTTGGATAGAATTGACTCTATCTGAGTCAATCTTTATGCCTCCTTTAGAAATAATGTGTTTGAGAAGTTTCCCCTTTATTACTCCAAAAATTGACTTCTTGGGGTTCAAGGAAATGCCATTTTGGCAGCAGCATTCCAACACTTGTTGCAAATGGCTCACATGATCTGAGCGATGTTTAGAGAAGACAATCGAGTCATCAAGATAAACTATGATGAACTTACCCATCTCATCCTTGAAGGCAAGGTCCATTGCTCTTTAAAAGGTGGTGCCAGCATTTGTCAAGCTAAAAGGCATCCTTCTATATACAAACATGCCCCAAGGTGTGGTGAAAGTGGTCTTATGTTGGTTTACTTCACCAACTTCAACCTGATTATATCCTGAGAAGCCATCTAGCATTGATAACATATTTAAGCCTATCACTATCTACATCACTTGATCCTTGATTGGCAAAGGATATTATCCTTCAAGGATGCCTGATACAAATTTTTAAAATCCACATAAAGGCAAATTTCACCATTCTTCTTTCTTACAGGCACTATATTGGCAATCTAGGTGGAGTGATAGATTGGGAAGATTATCTTGGCATTTAGCATTTTTTGAATCTATGATAAAATAGTACCTAATATTTTTGGATTGTAATGCCTAGACTTTTGCCTATAAGGTGTTGAATCATCCTTGAGAGGAATGTTGTGTCAAATTTTATCAGGCCAAAGTGATTTTAGGTCATCATAGGAGTATGCTAGGACATCCATGTATTCATTGAGCAAAGTGGTGAACTTGAAATGCTCTTTAAGAGTACAATATTTCCCAACGTTCACCATCTTAGGGTCTACCTTGGTTCCCAAATTCACTTGGTCAAACTCTTGGGAGGAGCTTGAATCCATTTACTACTATTTGATGAATATATCATGCTTATCAAATAGAGTCTCAAGGGAAACGAGGCGTTTGGGAATTTTATTCCCTTTTAGTTGCAAGAACTCCTCACCTATGCTTGAAATTGATTCAGGAGTTAGTTCAGGCTCTTGAGATTCACTACCTTCAAAATGTAGCCATTCAAAGCTATCCTTTTACTCTAGGAAGGAAATGATTTGATTGTCATTATCGAATACCTACCAATGACTAGCATTATCAGGCATGCTTGGTCTAAAGACTAGCTCAACAGTGTACCTGTCTCCTTTGAAGTCTGGGTGGGGGATCAAAAGGGTAGCTGAAATAGTTAGTGCATCAGCCTGATCATTGAATTATTTGGGAACTACAGAGATGTTAAAAGCATCAAAGTTTTTGAGTTGATCCCAGACTAGATTACAGTAGTGGTGAAATCTTTCATTCTTGGTTTGATACAGGTTTCTCACCTAACAAACCACCAATTTGGCATTTCCTTTAGCATGAAGGAGTTTGATGCCTTTGTCCCTATCAGCTTTTAATCCCAGTAATAGAGATTCATACTCAATTGTGTTATTAGTATTGTTGAATTGCAACTTATATGATGAAGGAAAAATATCTCCTTGAGGAGATATTAACACAACCCTAGCTCCTAAATCGGTGGAGTAGCTTCCATCAAATTCAAAAATCCATACCTCATTTAATACTAATTTTCCTTTAGATTCATCTTTATTCAGAGGAGGGGATTTTTACACACTTGCACTTGGCTCAATCAATTCTTCTATTGTTCCACCTAACTACATTTCTAGGTTATCACCAGTAGGAGCTTCATCAAATGCCTCATGAACTTCATCCATGGATAGAAAGTAGTTACCCATGCCTAAAGAATTGAATATGATTTGAACTTCAAGTGTTGAGGTCTGAGTAACTACGTATTTTGCTTCTTTTTTAGGGAGTAGCCTCTTCATGACACCTTTAACTAGAATCCTCACCTCTGATAAAGCCATGCTCAATTCACCATCAACATCCCTATAGAAATTCTACCCAAGAAGGATACCATATGATGTTGGGACGTCTGCTACCAAGACAATCATCTTGATTCTTTTGTCTAGAAAGGTAACAAATTCAAATTGGGCATCTTTTATTTGCCCTAGCAATGGCACTTGTTTGTTCTCCATGGAGAAGCACCTACCAAACATCTTGGTCAGTGTGAGATCAAAGGATTTAGCTACTTTAGTAGGCATGACATTATCTAAAGCTATAGAGTCAATAATGTAATTATTCAGCTGTCATCCATTTATTAGCAATGAGACATAAAAAGGTTCAATCCTACTAGGAGTGGTAGGAGGGAAAATGACAAGATTGTTCCTGGTGGATGCATCCTTGGGGGGATCATGAGTCACTCTAGGAACTTCTTGTTCAATAGGGAAATTCTAATTTTTAACACACTAAACCAATTTATCTAATTGCTCAGGATGGGATTGCAAGAATTCAAATTCAAAAATTTGAATCTTGGTTTTCTTAATATGATCAATTATGTTAAATGTTGGAAATGAACTAGGTATGGAGGATGAGAGCTCATCTTTTTGAGTTTTAGGGGGGAAGAACTAGACTATGAGTTTGAAGTAAAAGGCATAGGGGCATTTGGGGTACTTACCTTTCTTACAATCACCACGCCCTTTGGCTAGAAAGGGAGAGTGGATCCCTACTTAGTAATTGAAACTTCTAGTTGAGGTTGCTCTTCTGCTTTCTCTTTATCAGCTTGTTGAGCTAATTGATTCTTGGACTGGGTGAATACAACATATGACCCCTCAGCTACATTGCCTTTACTCCTAGGTTCATCCTGATAGTTTAGGAAACCAATATGGGAGTTGCTAGCTAATTATTCTTCTTCCTCAGTGAAGATATTAACATCATCTTTAGGATTCAACTCAGGCTAGGATGAGAAGTCTGATTTAGCTTCAAGATATCCAATTGCTGAGTCAGTTGGAGGTGCTTCGAGGGTGAGATTCCTCTATGGAGGAGGAAGGTAATTTTGTTGTCCCTGATTCTTGGCAGCATTACCTTGGTATGCATGATTTTGAAATGTCCTCTTGGGTATATCTCTATATGCAAGAGTAGATGACATTCCTTATACTATTTGCTTATTAAGAGCTAGCACTTCATTTGCTAGTTTCTACATCATAGGATTAGTGGTGGCAGAAGGGGAATATTTTGAAGAAGAAGAAGATTTACCTCTATTTGGGTCCCTCCTTATCTTTCTTACTAAGATAAGGTCATCTTCAACTTTGGTAGCCAAATCTTGAGCAGCTTCGAGATCTATGTGACCAGCTCTTCTTAGTATAAAACTCACTTCATGTAGTTATGAGTTAATGAAGAAGCATTTGAGGTTTTTAGGGGTCGACTAAGCAATAGAAAGAATCTGATTCCTTAGCTTATCAAACTTTGCTATGAAATCCCTCATAGGCTCTTGGGGCTCCTTCTTCATTTGCATGAACTGGGACAACAAGGCATGTGCATCCTCTGCAACCTTGAATCTAGCCTCAAATTTGGCTTTGAGTGTGTCCCAATTAGTTATTGATTGGGCTTGCAGGTGGTAAAACTAGTCTGTAACAGCACCTTGTAGTGTTTCCATGAAATCCTAACTGTCACATCCTCAAATTCTATGCCTATCATGCCATAGGCTATGCTAAAGGTGGCAACGTGTTCATCAAGATGAACTTTTCCATCCCCAAATAATTTGGGGAAATTCTTTCTTGAGCTTCATGGAAGTTCATGCAGGGGTGGAGTTAAATTAAGTGGGCCAAAAGAGTTACCCCAAAGGCCTCAAGCTACCATGATGGGATTATTAAAAGTAGGGATAACAAATCTAGGTAGGATTTGGTTAGGCAAGGCTCTGCTAACCACAAAAAAGGTAGCTCTACCTTATGTTGGTGTCCTAGTACGAGTAGGAGGGACACTCCTAGATCATTGAACTTGAGGTTAGGGAGAAAGTAAGTCAAAATCTCTTTGATGTGCCAACTCAAAGATAGGATCAACAACACCTTGAGCTCTCTGGCTTCTGGTATAGTGTGGGGTTGCCAAATTGTGAATCAAAAATGGAAAAGGATTGGTCACACATTAGTTTGAAGCTTGAGGCTTCAAACTACTTGTCCTTCCCCAGTGGAGTCACCAAAAACTATTGGGTGAATATTTTGTCAATTAGTGTACTGATCAACAAAATAGGTCTGATAAACCATAGTAGGAAGATTAGTTGGCTAGGTGTGCAACTTTAATACATCAACCAGAGACAAATCTCTCCTCTCATCAAGGGGAGGTTACCTATAGATACGTAGGAGCTATATATAATATAAATAAGTAAAAAATAAGACACAAGGGTGGGATAAACCATACATCTCTCTTTTTTTAGAGATGATGCTAACAAACAGAGGAGAAATCCTAGGTGATTGGTGATGGCACTTCTCTTCTTTTAAAAGTAATATTCAGCAAAGAGCTAGATCCCTTCATGGATAGTAGAAATCTTGGTGAAGCGAAAGAAGGCACTTATCTTCTTTTAGAAGTGCTTATTCTTGTAAACAGTAGGACTATTTCTAGTAATAGGTGACAAAAGGATGTCGTAACCAATAGTATGAAATAGAACACAAAGTTTCCACCTCAACTACCCAAGAGTGAGATATGAAGGACAATGGGGGCACAAACTCGTCCCAAGGTCCTTTACATAGAAATAGAAAAGAAAAAACACACACTGAAGACAACTATGGCAGCACAATGTTTGAAAGTAGTTGGCCTCAAGACACCTTCCTTATCACCTCCACTAGTTCTACTTGTTAAATCAAATAAAAAGAATGCTTTCAGAATACAGACATATGAAAAATCTCCTAAAGTAACACAAGTTATAATAGTAAAAAGTCTGCAAGTAACTTACTTTCTCATTTAATCAAAGAAATATGAACTACAATTTGAGCTCAAAGTCTCAATAATGCCTTTCAATTTGGGTAGAGTTTCACTTTTGGTAAGGGGAAGATCTCCTTTGTAACAATGAAAGAGTTTACATTATATAGAGGCCAGGAGAGACTTGGCACTTTGTCCCATGGAGTGACCTATGCTACGCAATCAATGCCTTAGCTACATTTTTGTTTCTATCAGGAAGGGCCATGCTGGAGTAGGGTGGCTACCTTAATTGTGGCATGTTGGTTCATCTTCCTTGTCTTATCCTAAGTATGAATCACTCATTACATCACCTACTAGCTATGCAAATGTCTATTCCACCTTTAATTTAAAGGAGACAAATAGGCTACACTTTTTAATGTTTGTAGGCCGCAAATATCTACCCAACAAACTACTTCACCTATTGGAATTAACTCCTACTGAGTTTCCCTCTTTGTCTCTTGCTTATCTTGGTCCTAGACTTAGGGTCTTTGAATGCATCAGGTCTATATTCTAACCCTACAAGGATCAATCAAATGCTTCACTACAACAATTTTGATGTCCATGGGTCTCTCTCCCTTTAAAGGTTAATGGTTGGCCATTCACCCCAATTTTGACATTTACGGGCCTATCATTTTGTTGTGACATGGATAAGGACACATGGTGTCATCCATGGCTTTGAAATAAGCTTTTAGGAATAGGCTTTGAGCCTTGTTAGAGGCTAGAGGTGTAGACATAGACATGTGGTAGTTTCTGTTGCACTGGAATGGGACATGTGGCGCGTTCTACTCTATGAATCTTCATTTGAAATTGTGTCTTGGTGCGTGACACTTGACATCTTCCACTACAATTTTGAGGCTCAACCCTTCCTAAAGGGAACTTGCCCTTTGAGATCTCAAATAGGGTCTATTTTATGTGTCAAGTGTCCCTCTACATGGGTCTCTATCCTTCTGGATCCTCCTAATGGCCTTTGAGCCTTTCATCTTCAGCAAGCCTATTATTCCATGTATTTCCTTTGGACAAATTGTCCAAAGGAATCCTTCATTTTCTTTGGATAAAAAGTCTGAAGAAATTCCTTCAAACAATTTATCTGAAGAAATTCCTTTCTTTGGCTTTGTGCCTCCCACAAGGGCATCCCTCTTTGACATGTGGTAGTATCCATCACTTCTTGCCAATGACATGTGGAGTCTTCCACTGCATCATGTTGAAACCCTCCACCATCAACACCTGGTGATTTTCACTATCGGGCTTTTACAAAACCATAGAAATGCTTAGGGCTCAGTCGGGCTCTCATGGATGATGACACTTGTCAGCCTCAACTGATCTCTACCAAGGGCATGTGGCACAGTCCACTGCTCTTACAAAATCATAGTGAAGCCTTCCATAGTTGCCACTTGTCACCCTTTGTGGAACTCTGGAGGAAGCTTTGTCAAAAGGAACCCTACAGCTTATAAGGAATGTTGAGAAGCAAATTTTGACATGTGTTGTGTTCCACTGAGTTATAATGCTGACATGTGGCATGGTCTAAATATTTTTAGCAATCTCATGGATGCAGACACGTGGCAACTTCCAATGAGTTTTCAAAAGGGACACTTGGCACCTTCTACCACTTCTCCAAAATAAAGCATATAGGGGCTCAGCTAATGACCCTTGGCAGCATCTGCCTGACTCTTTCTTTTATGTGCATCTCTTTTCTTAACTGAGGAAACCTTTGAACCCATGCATTGAATTGATTGAACATTGAACCCATTGAACTAATGAACCAAAATGGTTCAAGGTTCAATAGTTCAACGGTTCAAGCTTTTGAGACTCGTTAAATATTTAGGGCCATGAAACCTTAAAAATGGTTGAACTTTAAACCTCTACCGAAGCGCTTAGCTCTTGTTAATGGCATTGAACCCTTGAACCCATTGAACCCATTAAACTGAAAAGTTTCAAGGTTCAATGGTTTAATCCTTGTTTTGATGGTTGCCAATAGACACTTTGAACCAGTTGAACCTGCTAATTCTTTTACCAAAAAGTTGAGAAAATGACAAATTTGAATGTCTCAAAACAAATTTTTAGAAAGGGGAGGGACAATTTTGGCCATGCAAGACCAAAATAGTCATATGTTGTCTAAAAAATGAGGAGTCATTTTTTAGGGACAACATAAAGGACAAATGGTTTGAACTTGGTCTAATTTGGTCAAAAAGTGGATCTATATATCCAAAATGTGTATGTTAAAACTTGGTTTAAAATAGTCTAATGTCAAAGGTATTACACAAAAAGGTCAATGTAATGAATAAAAACTATAATGCCAAACTTAGGTATAAAGTGTTTTAAACAAGTTTAATCTAGGTCTAAAGAAACAAAAGTTACTATGTCTTTTTGGAAAACAAGGCACAAAAATCTAGGCTAAAAATAGGTATTACTAGGTCTTTTAGAAAAGGCACAAAAGATATAAATTAAAACAAAATAGGTATAAGAGGTAAAATTTTAATATAAAAAATTTGAAATACTTTAACACAAACTAGGCATTTGGGTTTAAACACAAACTTGATCATTTGGAAAAGGCATGAAACAATAAGCATAAGGAAGATACACTGCTTCCCAAAATCTAGGCATAAAAAAGTTTTCAACTTTAATAAATAATTAACCTAAGTTACACAAACCAAAAGTGAAATGAAAATTCTCTAAGCCAGAATTACACAAGGCCTAGATATAAATCAATCAATGTTTGGACCTGAACTTATCAAGCTTAATTTCAAACTCAACTTACAAGACTAGGCTGATTTAAAATAGACAAAAAGTTAAACAAGAATGAACAAAATCAATACACTAGGTATAGATCCTAAAGGCACATGTGGCTTTGGTTTCTAAAAAATTAGACCCAAGGCAACAAGTCTTTGAAATAATTCAAGTATGTAATGATGTTATCATGCTCTAAATATATGACCAATAGTTTGTTTCAAAACTCCAAATTACAATACTCAAAATGAATTGGGTATCATAATGATCACCTTTCAAATAAATAACACCCATAAAGGTTTTGATAAAAAAACTAAGGCAAGGGTATGGTGATAAATGGAGGCACAAAACCTCCTCAAATAAAGGAGTGAAGTATAAAAAATAATCATTCTTGATGTGGTATGATAAATAAATATTTTTGACTCAAGATGATGTAAGAAAGGATAAAATGACATAAACACCTAAGTGTAATGTCTTAAATCCTAAAAATGATAATGTTGTATCTTACTATTGAATTTTATCAATATACTCACTCCTCAAGAGTATTTTAAGTTTTTAATCCAAAAATTAAAAGTGCATGAAAATTAGGGTTTTTATTCCCCATCTTCTCTTAAGAGTTTGTACTATAACATGGAACTTTGGGCTACTCACCTTGCATAAATAGTATTTCTACGACAAGTGAGGTTGTCTAAAATATCAATTTTATTTCATTTATATATGGTCCCAAGTATGGATAATAGTAGGGATTTAATAACATCATTTGGATCCATGCCAATGAGCTTGTTGTGAAAAGGTCTTATCCTTTTTACAACCATTGCATCCATCACTTGCTTAGTGTAGTGTGATGTGCAAGTTATTCCTACGTTCTAAGGCTAAGAACCACTAATGGAGATTGTTTTAAAAACTAAAAACAAGTGTCCTAGTGGGTCACCCTAAATTTATAAACCCCACCAATGAGATAATGATAGGAGATTAATTCCCAACTCAATGTTTCCTTAAAGAACTTGTGAGGGGGTGATGAACTCCTGCTCACAAGACAAAATGCATGAAAAATAATGACAAGTGAAAAGACTTTATGATCATTTTGACATCACCAAAATCATATGGATTTTTGGAAGGCATTATAAAATTTATTTCCACACTTTTGGACCAAAGTGACAAACACAAATAATGAGTGTTTTTGGTCAACCAAGTTCCTAAAGGGGATGGGGGAGAGAGCATACACGCATCACTCTTTTTACTAAACAAACACTTTCAAATAACAAACATAAAATGAAAAACTCTTATGAGTATGTAATTAATGTGAAATTTCATTTTATGACACTAAAATGAATTATGTTGTGAATTTGTATCCCCTTGTCATTTGTTGTTGAAATCCTGTAAACAAAATGAAAAATAGCATGAAGGAAAGAGATTTTTAAAACACCAATTTGAAATGTGAAATTTGCATCTTTATATAATTTTAAGTGTCTTATTCTTGGACTTCAGGTCTTGTAAAACATGTTAGGGGGTTCTTGTACTTAGAATTAAATTATGAGTGAACAAATGGATTTCCAAATCTTTCTCTTGGGTTTCTATTTTTTTACATAGAGTGTAAAACCATAGAACATAGAGCAATACCATGACTCTCACTACAAAAAAAATAACTTTCATGTAAAACATGGTATTACTACAATATCACTAGTCTAAAAATAATAATTCAAAAATAAAGGAAATATCTCTAATATTAGAGTTGTAATATTATAACTTAACCCTGTATAATGAAACTCTTAGCCTAATCATGTTGGTCAAAGTCAAAATTGCAAAAAGTTAGTGCAATATCATGACTTGCAAAGTCATGATATTGAAATATCATAGTTTTTAATGTAATATCATGACTATCAATGTCATTATATTGAAATATTTTTTATTTCCCTACAAACATAAATAGTTAGAAAAAACCTCAATAGTTACACATAAAAATGCAATAAATATGACAAAACCATAACTATAAGATTAGAAATATTGTGCAATATCATGATTTTAGAGAGTAAAATCATGACTGCATAGAAAAACTTCATGACTTCTAAAGAAACATCCTTTAGCCTTTAATTTTCACCTATTATGAAAAATGAGCTTGAATTTTTACATGAAAATTGTTTGTAGAATGTTCCAAAAAGCCTTGGGAGCAATTTCATGGGGTGCAGGACCCATGGGTCATGTCAACATGTGATCAAGGAATACATATAAGGGAGGTTAGTTTTATGTGATTACAAGAAATAAAATGTAAATAAACACACTAAAATATTAACACCTCTATCCTAAACCCTAAGGAGAGCATACGTAAGAAGCTAGCATATGAAAACACAATAAAAACACAAAACAATATACTCTTTTACCTTTCTTTGAGCTAAAAAATGGCTTGTTGAATGGCTTAATCATTTTATACATCAAGAACTATATGAAAATTAATCTAGCTTGGCTCCTTCTCTCCTTCATACCTTTGATTTGATTTCTTGGGGTAATATTTGAGCATAGTAACACTACTAGTAAGGCATTTATGAATTATAACACTACATCAAAATATCTTGTTGAAGATATTTTTACATAATAACTTTGATCCAAAATATATCTAAAATAAATATGTATGGCCTTGTATTTATATCCTCAATAATTAACTCTCACCCAAGGTGAGTTAAGGTTGAGTTTAAACATGGAATGGGTTCAAACTAACCCTAGGTGAGTTGAGACTAACTCAAATTGAGTTAATAATTTTCATGTAATTATTATTTTCAATAACTAGGCATCGCTCTCAAATTATATATTTTAGGATATTTTCAAAGAGCTTGACAACTCATAAATATAATGATGAAAGGTTTGATATTTTGATTTTTAGATATTCATTAATTATAAATGGATAATTAAACTAGGAATTTAATGTTATTTAATTTGTTAATTTATTTTTATTTGCCTTTTATCTCATTTAGGATTTGATCAAGTGACCCATTTAATAGGTCCTATTATGATATGTAATTTCACCCTTATGGGGGATTTATTTAGGTTCCTCCACTCCCAGTCACAATATTGGGACAACCCCAGGATATGGGTAACTTATGATGGGGTTGAACCTCTAGAGAAGGTCAACTTCATCTTGATGGATCACCTAAACTAAAGATACTATAGGGAAAAGTTTTAGAAGGTGGTAAAGGTCTCAAAATAAATCTAACAAGGTGATGCACCAAATAAAATGATAACTCACACAAGCATGAAATATAAACTGAAGAAGTATAAGATAGTACTAGCTCACACAATCTCAAAATATAACTAACTGCATAAGTATTAAAAACACTAGGTCCAAGAATAAATTAATGAAGCTAATAAGAATTCTAAGATTCACACTAAGCTTATATTAATGGTATAAATAACACAAATGAAGACCTAAAATCAACTAGAAAACACCCTAAAATAGTCAAGAAAGAAGGACAATGGGCATGGAAGATTCTCCTTCACAATGCCATCATGCAAAGGCTTTCTAAACATAGTTCAAAAGTAAGAGATAGGTAAATAAAAAATTTATTATCTTTAATAGGTATTTCATATGATTTTTTATAGGTTCTAGCCTTATCAAATGAGAGTCTTTACTCTTCCGAAAATGAGAGAGAGTTCCTATCAAAAGTGAGAGAGTCCTTGTTCTAAAAATAGAGAGGGAGAGATTACCAATAGAGAGAATATGGAGCATGGGTACATAAATCAATAATTTAGTTACCACCTTTTGATGAATGTTCCACCACATTTTGATCAAATCAACTCCTATTTCTCTATTAACAAGTTAACCTTTTATTTGTCCTAATAGCCCCTATATCTTTTCATTAGTTGAGAAAAATGCACTAGAAGACAATAATTACCAAAGGTGGTGAGTCATGATCTTGATTATGAAATAAAACCCTTAGGTACCCTAAAAAATATATTAAATTCTATAGTTTCTTTCTTTGACCACCAGATCTCCATCTTGGGACTGTACACCATCTTTAGTTACTTCATTATGAGGGTAAGGTCCTAATATCCATGGACTTGATAGAGCCATGCCTAAGTCTACTTTTAGCAGTGGCAAGTACCTACTTTGTCTAAGATATATCCATGTTAATAAATGAGACACTTCTCCATTATTACACATCTACCCATACTCCAACTTGAATATAGATCTTTACTATGGATTTGAAAACATATTAAAATTATTGATTTTTATATAGTCAATATATCAATGAGATCCATATATGTTTATTCTTGCTTCAATAATTGCTACTCCATCTTTGGTCTCTGTATTAAACCCTAAAATACATATTCTACCTCTACTAAGATTTAATGGTGATGTTTGATCCTAAAAAATCTACTCTAGTTCAGTTTGGATCATGTTTTAACCTCCATTCAAAGTCTCATAACATTAACCTTAGATATAAACCATCAATATAAATATGGGATTTGAAACTATGACACCTTTGACCTTCATTATTGGTCATTGATCTTGATTTGGGCTTCTCATTTTATGCCAATTATTAGTTATGCATTCATTCTTTAAGATCCTAATGTTATCCCTTTGACTTATTGACCTCATGCATACCATTTATCTCCCTTTATATGAATTAATGGAAGCCATATATATTCTTTTAGTCTAACATAGTTGAGGCACTTGTCATCTATGTGTTCACCATAGAGATCCCTTGACTTTTTGACCCATTGCTCATCATTGATCTAATTTATATGAGTGAATGTGTATCATTGATATAACTATACCCACTAGCTCTATTAGTGGATGCATACCATTAGATATTTGATCAGGTACCTAAGATCTTGACACTTGTCATCAACATGTTCATGTTGACCTTTTAACTTGATGTTAATCATGGATCTACTTTATATGAACAAATTTACTCTATTGGATATTTTAAACCCACTAACCTTGTCAGGGTGTTGCTCACCATTAGATTTGATCTTAGCTCTTGACATTTAGACACTTTTCAAATTCACATTAAACCTAGGAAGATTTGAATTCAAATGGATATTTCACAAATCTTAAACATGACGTCCCCATGTACATTTTACTCTGTAAGTCTAACTTTGAAGCTTTATATCTTGAGATAGAAAGCTCATTAGGACATGAAATTTTTATAAGATGTTCAAGGCATGAAAAAAATCATGTTCATGCAATATTTTAGCCTAATAGGTTCCCTAAGTTTATTTATAAAGTGTGAAATTAGATTGATCTATTCATTTTTGTATGACATGTTGACGATAGTATATCTCTTTTATGCTTGTACAAGAAATTTCAAAGACAAAAAATGAGTTTTTAAGACATGTGAAACCTAATTTATATCCATGAAGGTCATGATCAACATGAGAACCTATTGAATCTCTTCCCTTGAAACTCTAGACCTGTTTCAAGACTTGTTTCTCAAAGATCAAGAAAACACACTTTAATCTTGCTTAAAGTGTTTCAAAATCTTTACAAGATATATGAGATATTTAGACCAATAATTATATCTAGAACTCTTTTTTAGCTCATCCATATAGGAAAAATATTTGTATGTAGGCCAAAATTGGCCAGTATATTTGGAAACTCAAAAGGAATCATGGTTGCTATGCTTAAGAACCTAGATCAGTTGCCTTAGATATTCTATTAGTTATGGAGTCTCCTCTCTAGTCTAACATATTGAGTTAAACATAGAAACTATATGCCAACACTTGGATAACTCTTATTGAAATAAAAAAATACCAAAAGGAACAAAACAATACAAAGTACCCAAGGCACCTATTGAAGGGAATCAAAGAACATAAGGGAAACTAACCTAAAGAATGTAAGGACCACTAATCTAAGAAAATAGGGAAAACAAGACAAAAGGGAAGTATATTACTACTTGTGATAATCACTTATTAAAAAAAATAAAACCTAAAACAACTAACCAAGGGTAACAAGCTTTCCTCTAGGGTCAAATGGGAAGTTATTTGATACACCATGAAACTTTGAAATATATTTGATATCTCTCTTCTATAGCTAAGAGCAATTGGATGATTGTGTCTACTTGATGATGTAGATAGACATCCTATATCCATTCTTAGGTATAGAGATTAAAGATATGTATCCAATACCCAATCATATTTCTCCCATACTCTTCTTTCTTGCATCAAGGATATTAATTCTTCATCATGCATAGGCTGATCATAATCTGATATGTTTTCCATTGTACTTTAATTTTTCTCCTCATGGATAAGTGACCTATCTAGATATTCATGATTGATATTTTATATCTCTTTATTAATATTATAGGACAATATCTCTTCATTATATTTGTGATTAGGGGTAACAATTTGAGGTAGTATATCAACAAACACATATTCATTATTTTTATTTCCATGAATTTGCTCTTATTATGAGATAAAATGAATATATTAAATAGTTTATTGATCTTCCATGGGAAGTGTGAGACCCAAAAATTCCTAATATTCATTAAAAATATCCATATATTACTTCCATAAATCATCATAATTACCTTAGATCTTATCTTCTTTATCTAGCTTGCATTCATTAATGGTTAATTTGACAAGTTCTTGAGGATCTTATTGAGGTGAGATAGTTGATATGTGATCAATAGACTTATGATAAACAACTTATTATTTCATACCTAAAACTTCTTCTTCTTGTATTTATTTTTGTACTTATACTTAGACTATACCTCAACATTCTCTTACATGTGTTCTATCTTTACATCATTATGGAAGACTGAAACATGTTTTCCCTTGCCAAGAGGTGTCCCAATCATGATTTATTCTTCCTAGTCATTCAATTAATCTTAATTTTATATTTCCTTAGCTACATCTTATTATTTACCTCAAAAAGGAGAGGCTCTTTCTTAAAGAGTGGCACAATAGACCCTTGAAAATATTTAGTAAGATGAGAAATGTCCAAAAAAGTTACCATAGATGCATAATTTTACTCATGAGGCTACTCTTATTGGATCACCTTCACCTCATCTCTATATTAATTTGCTTATTGAATGGATTTCCATGAAGGAAAGGATTTGTGATTTTGAGGGGAAAGGAATGGAGGCTGAATGATCTCTTGCTTGATATTGACTTCAGCATCTTGGCTTATGCCTAATTTTTTTTCTTTCTTGATTTTTGAATATAATTTAAAGTCATAACCTTGGTTTAGAAATCCATACTTCTACACTTATTCTTGTTATGGGTGGGAGAGAATAAATTTGTTATTGTGTTTCCTTTATAGCTACTATTTAATACTAAAGATGTTGATTTAAAAACTTAATTTACCTAGATAAATTAGCCTCAAAATCATGGATTAATTGGTTAGAAATATCTCCCTACAAAATTAAAGATGAATTATCTTATATGATTTACTAATAAATATGGATATTATCCTCCTTGACACATACTTGTTCAGCCTTTCGAGGCCTCTCTTGGAGAGACTTCCAAGTAGGAAAGTTAGGTAAGGTCTAAATGGATTCTTGAGGCCTATGGTAAGCATTGGTTTAACATTCATGAAGGTAAAAGGGTAACTCTATGGGAACATGATGATGATTATGATGAGCCTGGGGTTCCTCATAAACTACTATCCTCTCTTCAATTTTTACTATTATACCACTACTGTCTACAATATCAAAAGTAAACTTTGAGTGACCTTGCCTTATGAAAGATGAACATACCTCTTTAGCACACAATAAATTATCCATTATGCTTTGAATTTTATGATTCAAAATCTCCTCTCTATCATTATTTATAGTTTCTATACTTATAATCTCTTTCTCATAGCCAAATAGAGTTTCCTTGAAGCTTGAGATGGATTGATATGGGGCTTGATAGGTCTGATTAGGAAGACGACAAGATTAATGAGGGTTGTTATATGATTGGTAAGGGTCACCATACTATTGGTAAGGCTCTGTACGTTGTTTTTGATGATCATCATAAGGCTAATAGAGATCATGGTAGGGATAATATGGGTCATGAGGTAAGAGTCATGACCTTGATAATAAGTATATTGAGGAACTTGATAATAAAGAGGTGAATAATAGGATTATCTAGTATAATTGTTCATATCAACCTCATATGTCAAATGAGATGTAATAAATGATTAAAATATTCAATGCAATATACTTGGGTTTCTTACAATAAGAATCTTTGATTTGGAGTCACCATTGGTGATAACTTACTTGATTCTAAACGCTGATTAGAGGAAGGACACACCAGCAATATCTCCACTCTTTTGGATTTTTGTCCCACTAGGTATGATATAAACTATTGTGACATGGAATTTCAACCTTGTGGGGGATTAATTTAGGATCCTCCACTCCCAATCATAATATTAGGACAACCCCAATCTAGGGGTAACCTATAAAGGGGCTGAAGCTCTAGAGAAGGTTGTCTTCTTGTTGATGGATTACCTAAACTAAAGCTACTATAGAGAAAATGGTTAGAAGGGGGGAAAGGGATCCCAAGAAATATAACAAGGTGATGCACCAAATTAAATGAGAACTCACACAAGTATAAGACAATACCAGATCACACAATCTCAAAATCTAGATAATTACATAAGTATTTCATGCACTATGTTAAGGAGGAAATAAATGAAGCTAAGAAGAATTCTAACACTCACAACAAGATTACATTAATGTTACAAATAACACAAATTTAGACCTATAATCAACTTAAAAACATCCTAAAAAAGTTAAAAAATAAAGATAATGGGCATGGAAGATTCCCCTTCGTAATGACATCATGCACAAGCTCTCTAAACAAATTTTAAAAGCAAGAGATAGGTAAACAAAATATTTATTATATTTAAGAGGTTTTTCATACAAGTTTTTACTGGGTTTACCCTTATCAAATGATAGTCTCTACTCTTCTATAATTGAGAGAGAGAGTTCATATCAAAAGTGCACAAGTCCTTCTAAAAACTTATAGAGAGCTTCCCAATGGAAAGAATGGGTAATATATGAGAAAAAAGAGAGAGAAGAGGAATCATGGGTACAAAAATCATTAATTGAGCTAACACATTTAGATGAATACTCCAGCACCTTTTAATCAAATCAACCCCTAGTTCTCTATTGATAAGTTAACCTTTTATTTGTCTTAATATCCTCTGAAACTTATCATTGGCTGAGATAAATGCACTAGAAGATAATAGTTACCAAAGGTGGTGAGTCATGATCGTATTTATGAAGTAAAACCCTTAGGCACCCTAAAAATCTATTAAATGCTACAGTTACTTTCTTCAACCACCAGATATCCATCTTGGACTCTACACCATCTCCACTTACTTCATTGTGAGGGTAAGATCCTTATATCCATAGACTTGATAGAGTCGTGACTAAACATAATTTTAGCAATGGTAAGTACTTGCTTTATTGAGGATATAGATAGGTTGATAGATGAGACACTTCTTCATGATTACACATCTTCCCCTACTCTAACTTGAATATATATATATTTACTATAGATGTAAAAACCAATCCAAATTATTGGTTTTCATATAGCCGATATATTGATGAGATCCACAAATTTTTAGTCTTGCTTCAAAAATTTCTAGTCTATCTTTGATCTCTATATTAGGACCTAAAAGACCTATTCTTCCTCTACTGAGATTTAACGAAAACATTTGATCCTAAAAAGTTTGCTTTGGTTCAACTTGGATCATGTTTCAACCTACAATCAAAGTATCATAACTTTAACCTTTGATATCAACCATCGATCTTGATCTAGGAATTATAATTATGACACCTTTGACCTTCATTATTGGTCATCGATTTTGATTTAGGCTTCTTGTGTTATGCTAATTGTTAGATCTACATTTATTCCTTGATATCCTACAATAAGATCTTTAACTTCTTAACCTTGCACACACCATTGATCTCCCTTTATATGAATGAATGTAAACCATAGATCTTTCATCAGTCTAACACGGTTGAGACACTTGTCACTTGCATGTTCACCTAGAGATCCCTTGACTTGTTTACCCATTACTCACCATTGATCTGCATTATATGAGTAAACACATACTATTAATCTACCTAGACCCACTAACTATGTTAGTAAATGTGTATCATTAGATCTCTGATAAGGTACCGTAGATCTTAACACTTATCATAAACATGTTCATGCTGACATTTTGACTTCAAGCTCACTATTGATCTACTTTATATGATCAAATGTACTATATTGGATCTTTGGGACCCACTCACCTTGTTAATTTTTCACTCACCATTAGATTTGATCTTATCTCCAAATATTTTGACACTAGTCATCTTCTTGTTAAACTTGGGAACATTTAAATTCAAATAGCTATTTCAAAACGCTTAAACTTGACATCCCCATGCATGTTTCACTCTACAAGTCTAACTTTGAAGATTTATATCTTGAGATAACAAGATCACGAAGACATGAAATTTGTATAAGATGTTTAAGAAATGAAAAACATCATGTTTGTGTAATATTTTGGCTTGAGAGGCTCCCTAAGTGCATTTATTAAGTGTGTAATTAGACTAATTTGTTCATTTTTGCATGACCTATTGATGATGGTATGGATCTTCTATGATTTCCAAGAACTTTAAAGGATCAAAAAATGAGTTTTTGAGAATTTTGAAACCTGATTTATGTCTATGAAGGTCATGATCACCATGATAACCTACATAATCTCTTCCCTTGTAACTATAGACTTGTTTCAAGACTTACTTTTAAAAGATCAATAAAACACACTTTAAGCTTACTTAAAGTGTTTTAAAAACTTTTCAAGAAATATGAGGTATTTATAACACTCATTCCATCCATAACTCTTATTTAACTCATCCATCTAGGCATAATCTTTGTATGTAGGACAAAATTGGCCAACATATCCATAGGACAATTTGATAGTTGTTAGGTCACAACATGATTAGGGAAGAATCTATAACAGGTTATTATTGTGTATAGGTTAGTATCTAAAATAGGGATGCCTCAACATGATTATGAGCTTTGATGAATGATGTGCAAATTAATTTAGGATATTTAATGATTCACAATC
Organism: Torreya grandis; assembly: GCA_037957365.1. Classification (NCBI taxonomy): domain Eukaryota; kingdom Viridiplantae; phylum Streptophyta; class Pinopsida; order Cupressales; family Taxaceae; genus Torreya; species Torreya grandis. The sequence goes on from JARHVA010005481.1 coordinate 468,378, forward strand.
TTTCTTTTCAATGGTTGGTAGAAATTGATTTGAAGTCTAGTTAAAAGCTAGTTGTGGCTAAATTGAGATGTTTATAGTCATAACATTAATGGATGCTCCCAAGTAAATTAATGTATTAGATATGGTTTGTAATTGTATACTAACATTGACTAAAACACTTCCTCAATCAACAAATTTTTGGGGAAATATGTTACCCAACATAATGTCTATAACTTGACCAAGGACTTGGACTATTTTGGGGTCCTTTCTTTTCCTTCTTGGTTTTTTCAAGCATAGTTCTTAGACAACCTTTACATCCTTAATATATTTAAAGAGTTTAATCTTTACACACACATTCTTTAGTTATCCTAAAAATACATTTTCTGTTTTGATTTCAAGTTTGGAAAGTTTAATCTCACATGAAAATGAGGATGATCAAGTTATTTTTTTCTAACAAGCCTTACTCAAGAGTGGTATTGGTTTAAACTGGATAAATATTAAAATGATCATCTATGGTTTTGTCAACTAGTTCATTGATCATGGGTAAGGTGGGTTATGTAAGAATGTGTCCTGAGTAAAGTTGTACCTCATTAATATCCAAGTTATAAAATATATATTGTACTATTTTAGTGGCTTATATTGGCTAAACCACCTTATTTACGTGGTTTAGTACATGTTGGGTAGGTAAATATGTTGGATTATAATGTGCTTTGGTATTTTGCATTAAGGTTGGTTGTTGATATTATTTTATTAGTTGTTGTTTTGGGAATCTAGGATTGTTTTTAACCTAAGGTTGGATATTTATCCATGATTATTTCCATGGTTGTGAAAGGTAAGACCATTTATAATTTTAGGATGGCTAAGACTAGTTATGGGACTGCTACCATTTGTTTAAATTTTGGGTGGGCTGTCAATTGAATGGTTGTGACCAATTTTAGGTCTATGGTTGCATATTATTCTAAAAGGATGGTCTATAATTAGGAGCAATAAAAAGATAATAGTTTAAAAAATCTAAGTTTTATGGTATACTTGTATTATATGGCATAGGTGGTCATTGTCTCTTTTTAACTACATAAAATATATAGTCTCCTTCTCCACTAATTACATGTAATTCAACTATTTCAAGATCCTCTTCTGTGATACTAGTGATCTTTACCTAGATAAAATGACATTTTTAGTCTACTTTCTTTTTATGATAGTCTAGACAGTAAACTATCACGGCTTACTCTATTTATTCTTGCTTCTTCTATATATCTAACATATCTAGATAACTCGCCATATGACTAATGATTTCTTATTTCATATCATGTATTAGATTTATTACCTTTATATTTGAGATTCTATTTGTATTAGATGAAATAAGTATCTTATTGATATAATTTATATCCATGGCTTATCTTCAGTAATTCCTACATAAAATTATCAAATCGTCAAAGGATAATGTTAAAGCATCACCCCCAGTCATTAAGTCCAATGCTTTCAAATAATATTCTCTGATGCTTTCAATAATACCATATTGATGTATTATCTATCTATTGCAATTTTCTTATATTTATATAGGCTACATATGAATATTCCCATGTAATCCTCTAATGATTTTTCTTTCTCCTATTTTATTTTGAAGATGTCATCCCTTTTATATCTTATTACTCATCAATAATCTTGATATTTGGATAGAAACATCTTCTTAATTTCATACCAAGTATAAATTGCATCTTTTCCCATCCCCATAAACCATATAATGCATACATATTTGATTTTTAGTAAAAATAACTTCAAATTTTGAGAATCTTGATTATAGTCATAATTATGACATAATATGTCAAACTCAAAGAGGAATGTATGTGGGTCTTCACTTGCCTTTCCTCTGAAAGTAAGGAGGGAAGAGTGCGAGATATTATCATAGGTGCATTTATTCTAGGGGTATGTATGGATAATTCAAAATATTCAAAATAATTATCAATGTTTTCTTGATGATCCCCCATGAATATTATTTTTGTTTGTAGGCTAAAAGCTTTCGCCACCTAGTCTTCAAACACATTGTCAATTCATGTGTTCCCTAGGGTGTAGTAAATAGAGATTTTGGATTTTTATTGAGGGATATAAGGTGTTATATAAAATGGTGAAGGATTATAATATATTAATGATTAAACTTTTTTTCAACAAATATCCTACCTAATCTAGTAGATTTTGTCAACCTGGTGTCTCTTCTAGGAGATATAAGGGCTCTAAATACTTCCTTGCAAGGAATTTGGGTGAGGTTGGAGGGAACTAAATTATAAATTCTTAATTATGGGGTGATAGAGTGGGAATTATTAAATATGATATATAGGGGTCCTTTTCAGGGGTATGAACGTATTCTTCTTCAAAATTTCCAACTTGTGCTATGAACCCAACCAAGAATTATGTTGCACCCAGCATTCCCCTTTTTATTAATAAAAAATGGGGACTCACTTTTATTTGATTTTCCCCTATTTTTTAAATATTCTTCTCAGATCTTTGGAAGATTTATTTGGAAGTACAAAAAATGATCTTTTACATTTCATAATAACTTATTAATACCCTTTTGGAGTTTTGTACTATGAAGGTTTTGAGACTTGTTTTTTTTTAAACTATTTTGTTTTGGATTTAGTGTATTAGAAAATTTATTTTATACTTAAGTTCAAAGATATTTGGTTGATAATTAATTTTAAGGTTTTTTCATTAGGTAAATTATTTAGGACTTTTTCATCAAAAATTCTGTTTAAAATCTTGTTTTGTAAACTTTGCACTTTAGAACATGTTTTTTGGTATTTGTTTTCTAGAATTTATGTTCTAATTTTTAACATCAGTCACTTTCTTCAGGTATTTGTTTAGTACTTAAGTTCAATTAAATTATTCATCATATATTTTCATTAGAAATTTTGTTTGGTACTTTTCATCAGATAATTTTTACATAATAGTCTTCATCAACTTTTTTTCACTTTAGAGGTTTTGTTTGGATCTTTTGTTCAGACATTTTGTTCAAATGTTATTTCAAAACATCTGGTCCTTAGACATTTTTCTTTGGGGTTTGTGTTTTAAGCCTTCAGTTTGTGAGAATAGTTGGCTTAATCCCAATATGAAACCTGACTCTTGACTCCTAACTATCTAAAGCCCACTAGAATTAGCTAGCAAAGTGGGACTAATTCACAACACTTATCAAAGAATGTAAAGACGTGGATTCCATGCCAACTAAACTAATGAGATTCGAATTGTGTAGGCAAATCTAGTATATGATTTTTTGACATTAAAAGTGCATGAACTAGAATTGAATGCAAAAGGATATATTAGTGACTTGTAGCTATTGACATGTTAATTTGATCATAAGAAAAATTTGAGCTCACTTGTTACTCTAAAAATAAATCCATATCCACCTATGAATTCATTGTAAATAAGTAATCAGTGAAAAGGAATTTTCATAGTACAAGAAACTGACTTTGAGAAAAATAGACTATTGCAATGGCTTCATCAACCCAAATCTTTAGAGTACTACCATCATCATAAATCTCCATTAAGGATTATGTAAAGTATATAGACATGATGTTTGATGCAATAATATTCAATGATAGGTATGCTAACTTCTTAGAATTATAGGATAAAATTGATATTGTCAATGCATTTTTTTAAGGAGATTTATCCCTAACATAATACTAATTGGTGACATAAGTACTCTCTCTTAAGAGACAAAGACTACATTTTATGATATCCAAACCCAAAATTATGCGCTATATAAACCTAATGTAGGACTTATTCTTTGTCATCAAGGTGACACAATATGCCTTCTTACATCACATGGATCACCATATGGTTAGGGCTTGAATATTTGGTGATGATTTCCAAAGGTACTTATCTTTTTTATTCTAAATACCATATTTGATAGGCACAGAGTGGTAACATGGAATAAGCATAATTCAATTCAGAAAGTTCTAAGCTCATTGCTTATTCTTATGGATTCTATGGTCCTAAAATAAAAATCCCCCACCCCCATTAGAAAATTTAGAATGGGGGTCCCAATTGGGATGGCCCTATTGAAAAAATTATATGGCATACAAAGTATCCATTTTATCCACCTAGATTGGGTGCCACTTGTATGCATGCTAATGATGTTCAACATGAAGTTTGCTCTAAGAGATATTATTTGCTTCAATTTAAGTTAACAATTTATACATAAAGGTAAATGTCCCAATTAAATAAGCCATTTTTATATGATGTCATAATGGGAAAAGTGTACAAGGACTTTAGGGAGCTTTGGAGCCCATCCACATACTATATAAAGAATCATATTTGTGATTATTTTCAATTCATGAACATATACACATATACTAGGCATATGACCCAAATTATAGAGGACTTATATCCTCAAGTATCAAAAGCTATCCATGAGGCCCTAATGCCCAAGATATCAAAGAGCATAATAGATACATTGGATCCTAAGGGTGACTACCAGCTATAACTAGACTATAAGGTGATCATGGTCTTTGGTCATAGGATTAACCCCCTATACCTCCCCAAGTACATTCTATATAAGCTTGTAGAGAAATAAATTACATTTTAACTTTGGTGGAGTGTGGAAGGTGATTTGATAAAGTAACTGAAAAGCACATTTTATGGATCCCAAATGATAATAGGTCAAATATGCTATACAATGAGGAAACACTTTGGGGATGTGGGCAATAAGAGTAAGCATTATCTGTTGGCCGTCCTACCTCATAGAGACTAAGATCATCATGGTCAAATTCAAAATCATATCTAGGGTTTTGATATTCCATACCAACATGTTACCTATGACCATGAATTTTTGTTATTAAATGTAAAGGATGATGCCCAAGTCATAGAAATGGCACATATTACAAGTATTAAAGAGTATCATTTAAAGATTATTTAGGGATAACATTAAATTTTGGTGCAAAAGATGCATATGAGGCTACCACCCTGTAGAGGATGGTCTGCTTCATACTTCTAGGGTAATATACCTAAATAATAAATAGAGAAACAAGGGGAGTCATCTCAAGAATATCCCCAAGTATTGAAGGCTATGAAGATAGATCTTGGGATGAGTGAAGTTAAGCATAAAGGGGTTTAAGAGGATCTAATTGACTTGGAATCCTCTAATGTATAAGGCCAAGATCACCTAATTATACCACCATTGCATACTCCAAAAGTGCAAGAGGTTTTTACTACCTTGATTTAGTGAGCCACCTCCCTGCCATTGAAATCTACAATTTATTATAAGGGGAATATAAGGGATACTCCCCTCATAGAGAACCTTACTAATGATCAAACACTAATATGCACACCTTTTGTTAAATAATAAATAGTGTTAGATCAAGAAATAGATGAAGTGGAGGAATTAGAAAGAGCCAAGGCACTTAGCCTTATCGCTGACAAAGGAAAGTCACCAATTAAATATGATAAATAAGGTAAGAAAGCTTAGTCTTCAATCTCTTCTTCCAAAGTTTCCTCTTTTTTCCCATTTTTGGTTTAGCTCCAATTAGTGTTATCTTAAAAACACCTTTACTCACTCCAAAAGTGGAGGGTGTTACCTTTGCCACTGATGTTTCAATTTCCCCCACAATTCCAACCATCTCTATTGTTTCCACCACTACTGACATTACCTCTGAGATTACCTCAACCTAACCTAAGACCAAAAAGAGGGATTCTAAGAAGATTGAAACAACATTGTCTAGATCCAAACTCCATGTTTCTTCTACTCATATTAATATGCCAATACCTTCTACTAGTTCCTCCTAATATACTACTATCATATCCCTAATAAAGGCCAAAAAAGGTAAACAAGTATATATAGTCCACCCACTACCTCAATATGGAGGTTTGGATTTGTCTAAGATGATATGGCCCTCCCTTTTTGACTTAGTACTCAAAGGAGCTTCAATAAAAGAATTAGAGGATCAACTAGTGGAGGCTACAACTGGGGATACATAGTCAATATAATTAGCCCAAATAGCTATCCCACTATGGTTAGTTGATCTAAGATCAAATTATTCTCAAAATCCTAATTGTAAAATCATATAACTACCATCAATAACCTCCTTTTTTGATAATCCCTCAAGAAGCATCCAAAGGTTAGGAAGAGGAAATTAAAGGATGAAGCTGGTAGGGAGATCATTCTTGAGTAAAAAAAGAAGTATGTACCTTGTCTAAAAGGAAGAATAGATAGTTGGGGTAGGCCCCATATATACATGACTTTAAATCCCTTATAGAAACTAATAAGGATGTTATGATAGGATAGAGATGACTAGGCAAGAGTTCAAGTAAGAGTTTGAGCAAATTAAGGAGCAACAAAAAATAGTTCATATCCATCAAGGGATTGAGACTAAAGTTAAATAATATGCATTAAAGTGTTATAATGTTCTTGAAGTAATTGAGTTAATAAAGGAAGAATTTGCTCCCCATATTATAGAGACCCAAAAATTATTTAATACATAAGCAAATCAATTATTGACTATCACATATATGTTGGTGTATTTTATCTCCAAATTCAATATAATTAGGTTTGATATTTTTGGTTGTTTGATTTAATAATTCTAAGTTTGAAATAGATATGATGAATTCTTTTTGTTATGAATAATATTTTAGTTTTAGATGTGCACTAGTTATTGAATAATTGGTAATTATAATGATTATTATAAGTCAACTATCTCATATTTATAAGTGTGTAGAGGTGTATTTAGTGATATATTATTATATCTATGCACAAAAACTATCTTAGATACCTCATTTGTCTAAGTCATAATCTCCAAAGTATAGATGTGCAATGGCTTCTCTAAAAATAGAAACCTTTGGCCTAGATATATGAGTTTTCTATATCAAGCTATCCTAGACTACTTGATCATGTTTTTATGTGTGTGTACAATAATAGCTAGTAATAAATTTTTTTATAAAAGAACTTATGTATGAATAATCCATCCTAAGAGGTAATTCTTGAAGTCCTATAGCCTTTTTTTTACTTTACCCTTCCACCTATTTTTGAGTTTATTTCTAAGATCTACTCACTCTAAATTAGTTTCCACCCATCTCCCAACTCACCTAGTTTTGAATTTTTTTAGTAACAATTCATCCATACATAGTCTTGGTTAACAACCTACATGCTATGCCTACTATTTCTTCACCTATTTATTCAAACCACATACCTATAACTCATTGCTTAGAGTGGAGTTTACCTCCATCATGATCCTAAAATGTTAAAGGTTACCTCATTATGAATTAGTGTTCATAAAAACCACATCAACACTCTTTCTAGTGATAGAAGGAGGGCCAAAGCCTTCTGATAAAATAAGTTAGTTTAAACATTGAACTGCATTAGAGTCACCTAGGAAAGTGACCATATCTAGTGATCAGGCTAGTCTTCTAGTCTCATCATTGTCAAATCATAAAAGGCCTATATTTTTAACAACTTCCTTTTTCAATAATAGGGCTAGAATACCTTCCCTAATAAGGAACACTCCCCCTATTAATCATCCTATGACTCAATCACCTTGGTTGGTCATATCTACTATTACCATCCCAAGGGGCATGCATGACCTACCAAAGAGTCTTGAAAAGTATCTACCATCCTCCTCTCCTTTAAGAGGAATAATGACAGAAGAACACATCAAGTGTTTACAAGATGTATTGATATTAATGAATATGTTGGATGCACACTTTTTACTTTCATATTAATGGATGTTGCTTATGATTGACACCTTAATCTACAAGAGAATTTCATTACTTCCTATAATTAGTTTTAAACTACTTTTTTGCATATTTTGGGTAGGTCACTAGACCCAATTTGATATGCCATAACTTTATTAACGTGAAGAGGTAGCCCAATGAACCAATTTGGACCTTAAATGAAATATTTTAGAAGATGTATACTTGGCTAAGCCCAACATATAAACCAATGGAAGTATTGGTGTTATAAATGTACAAGAATGCTCTAGATCCAATTACTACAATCTTCTTACAAAGTGATGCTTCTATAAATGCTTTGGATTTTGCCTATGAAGAGGCCATAAATATTTATATACATATTATTATTTAGGTTTTTGAACACTTAGTGTCAACAACAGTCTCCCAACATTGAATCTAGTTCTACATGTGAAGTAGAATGTCCCCACATTTAATCAAAATTAGCTATACACATCACTTCTTCTAATGTAGATGTCACATCTAAATTATAGTTTATTAAACAATCATGCACCTATAAATAGTTACCAACATATCAAAGATTTAGTTATAACCACTACTATAATTGTCTAGGGTGTATATTCTACTAAAGTACAGCTAGATGCAATACAAAAGATGGTTCAAAAGTTAAGCAATGGTTTCCTTGACATGAAAAAAAGATAGGAAATGCTAATGGCCTAAAAAATAATCATAATAATTGGTTACATAGGTATAATAGACCTATAAATAATATATAATAGTCCAACAAGTCTCCAAAAATCAATATAGTGGAGAAAACCTTGCCCAACTTATACATAATTTAGAACACATCTCAGAATAGTGAACTTGACTATGTTGAATTTTATGTAGCTTTTGAGATATTACAAAAAGAGTTGGTAATACAATATTTGATTGATAATCAATCAAAATTCTACCAAGACTCTATCCCTTCATGAACCACTATGTTCTTTGAGACTCATGAGTTTATTTTCTCGAGTGAAGATGATAATGTTCTAGAATACAACACTAATGAGATCCATGATTTTAAAAAAATCCATAAAGGTGTTTATAACTTGAGTAATATGCATCCACTCATAATGTCTATTCCTCTAAATAGTGTATCCATTCCAATGAATCTAATAGCTAATAATAATCTACCTCCCCCAAAAGGGAATGATTAGCCTCAAAATAAGGAAGAACAGAGTAGAGGGGGGTATAAAATTGTTGAAGATATGAATAAAATAAAAAAAAGGTCACCATTCATGAATTAACTAAGATCATTAAATATAAATATATACTATGAAGTTTTATCATAGGGAAGGCCATTATGGAAAAGATAAAAGTTCCTATAGAGACAACAAAGGCTTCTAACACTAATGTCATTTACAAAAGCAATCTATAAGTACTACCCTTTTTGTTGACCATTAGAGCATTCAAAAAAAACATTCACAATATATTAGTATATTATGGAGCTTCAACCACTATAATTCCTACTTCTATTTGTAAAAATCCTGGCCTAATGCCAAGCCCATCAAAGAGAACAATTTTGTAGTTAGATAAAATAGTGGTACTAATGATTGGAGAGATGAATAATGTGCATATCTAAGTAAAATATAAGCCATGAGTATAGATGACTATTGGAAACCTTTTAGTATAAATAATTTAAGGCTATATGTTGTAAATGTTATCATTGATGTCAAATGTCTAGCATTATTGGTGATAAAGGCCCCATTATACTTAATGGTGTTTTTAATATTCATATCTTGGCTAATGTGTGTTAATATTTATTTAATATTAATGAATATATTTTTGGTTTCATATAAGTCAAAAGAGGGCCCATGGAGAAGTCAAAGACTCACAAGGTAAAACATGAAAGAGGTATGGGATGCATTTTCTCATAAAGAGTTATCTTGATGAATTCCAAGAGTCACCATGTGAAGACAAAAGAGGGTATGGTGAATTTTTCCATGAAGGGAAACTTTGAGGAATACAAATAGTCAACAAGATAAAAATAAAAGAGGAAAGGATGATTTTGATTATGAAAGGTCACCATATGACTTTTCAAATATATGGATATGAAGGGTCATGCATGTTTGGAACCATTTTCCATGAGGATTGAAAGATCACAAAGGGTGAACACAAAAGGTCATTTGGAAAGCTATAAATAAAGGCTTGAGAAGCCATTTTAAATAGGAAAGAGAGCGAATTACTTGTATTTTTTTATAAAAAGAGAAAATCAAGAGATATTGTAGAGTTATATCATTTTTTGAGTAAGCAACATTGAGAGAAAGTTGTGGTTTTTATACACAAGAGGGGTTGGTGATCCTATGGGTTGGTGCTCACAAATAGTTGTTATGTTGGTGATCATAAAAAGGGTTGGTGCTCTTAAAAGTTGGTTCTTTAAAACTTTTTAATTTTAGTTGGTACTCATTCATATACTTGAGATTGTTCTATGTGGTTTTCCCCACTATGGGATTCCACCTAAAAATAGGGTCTCTCTCTCTCTCTCTCTCTCTCTCTCTCTCTCTCTCTCTCTCTCTCTCTCTCTCTCTCTCGTGGTGCATATTATTATTATTTTAGTTTTATTGCATATCTTGAATATGTGGTTAAGTGGGTTAAAGAAAAATTAATTTGATTAAGATATAAGATATATAATATATTGATTCACCCCCACCCCTCTCAATATATTTCATGATTAATAATTGGTATCAGAAGCAGGTTCCTTTTGAAATGTTTTACAACTTGAAGGTAGATTAGGAAGAGCATGATGGTTGGATCACATGAAGGTTTTTATACAAATAAGGAAACTTTGTTTGATGGGACAAATTATGTTTTTTGGATCATAAGGATGAATACTTATTTGATGGCCTTTATTTTTGAGATATGGCAAGCAGTGGTAGAAGAATATGAAGAGCCACAAACACTTGTAACTTCTCCAATAGAAAAGAAGGCAGGTGAAAATAATGATAAAGCTTTAAATAATTATTTTATGTGGTTTATGTGAATTATTAATTTGTTAAAGTTATGTAATATAAATATGATCATGAAACATGGGTAAGAACTTGAGAATATTTATAAAGGTGGTGGAAGGGTTTAACAAGCCAAGCTTTGGACTTTTAGAAGATAGTTTGAGAGTTTGAAGATGGAAAAAGAAGAAAATATAGTAAGTTATCTTTTTCAGGTTGATCAAATAGTTAATCAGATTTAAGGTCTTGGAGAAAAGTTAGAAGAATTAATTTTGGTTCAAAAAGTTTTGAGATATCTACCATTGAGATATAATAAATTTTTGACAATTAAAGAGATGAAAAAATTAACCAAGCTAAAGATGGATGAAATACATGGTATTCTTACGTCATATGAGATGTCGACCAAATAAGTGAAATCCTCAAAGAGAGAAGCTACTTTCAAGACATCAAAGAAAGAGAAGGCTAAGATTCAATAATCAAGTGACAGTTCTAGTGATGATGGAGATGACAATGGATCTCTATTCATTTGCAAGCTAAAAAATGGCACATATAAATATCAAGAAAAATTACCTTTCAAATGTTTTAATTATAGAAAGATTGGACATTTTGAATTTAAGTTCCTAGATAAGGGTAATGGTGAAAATTAAGAAGGATAGTCTACATACAAGAAGAATTTCAAAGGAAAGTTCAAGAAGCGATTTGAGAAGAAGATTTTATATTCTAAAGATCCTAGCTCAATTGAAGATATTGGAGTCAGTGATTCAAAAGAAGAAGAGATTCTATTCATGGCCATATATAAAGCTTCCTCTGCAAGCAAAAGTATAGATGATCAAGAATAATAACATGATGAATTTGAAGTGAATCTAGAAGGAGAACTCATTTGTGCCTTAGAAGAGTTAAAAGCTCTTGAAAATAAGAATAAAAAATTAAAGGTATAAATCAAGAAAAATGAAAAAGAGTCAAAGGAAATAATTGAAGATATACAAGCACACTTTGAAGAAGCCAAGAATAATGAAGAAGATCTAACGACATAGTTGAAAATAGTAAGTAAAGAATGTGAAAGGTATGTTATTGAAATTTCTTATTTAAAAGTAGATCTTTAGAAAATAAATAAAGCAATCAATGATAGAGAAACCAATGATTGAAAATTTGAGAATAACACTAATATCTTGAATAAGATATTAGAAAATCAAAGATCAATGTTAGATAAGATAGGTATTAGATTTGAAAAATAGAAAGGGGAGGCCACTACTTTCACAAACAAGGAAAAATGAAAGAGATACATTGAAGCTCTTAAAAAAGAAGAAATAAAAATGGAAGAAGTTAAGAATACAAATGACATCACAAACAAAGAAGGCTAGAGGAAACAAAGATACAAAAGGTAATCAGGTTAGAGACACACAAATAGGTCCTATTTTTACGGTTAATATTTTTATTTTAATGGATATGATCATAAGAAAATAGAATGTCAAAAAAGGGCTAATAATTTCAAAAATAAGGAGAAGGAAAGTCATGCAGAGTCAAATAGAAGCCACAACTCTTTTGCTCCTCTATCAGGCTTTAATGAAGAGGCCATAATATTTTACAAGTTAAATAACTTTGGACACATATCCTAGTAATATATAAGTGTGTTTGAGTTAGTCAAGAAGGACCAAAGTTTCAAGGCTCCATTCATCAAGAAGAAAGTTCAGATAGGTACATGGCAGAAGAAACAACCTAAAAAATCTATGTTGGTACAAATATCTTTGCATGGTTCATTAATAGTGGATGTTTAAGGCATATGACAAGAGAAAAAAGTGATTTCATAACGTTGAATAATATCAATGGTCATACAGTGAAATTTAGAGATAATACTACTGCTAGAATTACTAGAAAAGGTACACTAAGTATGGATAATGGTAGAACTAAAATTAAAAATGTTTTGTATGTGGAAGGTCCTAAGAATAATAATTTGAGTGTAATTCAAATGTGTGATTAGGGGAACACACTAAAGTTTTGTGCAAAAGGTTGTGAAATTAGGAGAAAAGATTTAAATGTGTTGATTGCAGATGCTCAGAGAATATGTAATAATTTGTATATGTTATCAGACATCAAAGGTCAAAGATGTTTTTTGAGTCTAATTAAATAAATTTGGATATGGAATAGGAGAATGGGTCACATAAATGTTGACCATCTTATCAACACCAATAAAAATTAAGTAGTCATAAATCTTTCTAATATTACAAATCCATCCAACATGCTTTGTGAATCTTATTAGCATTGGAAGCAGGCCATAAGGTGGTTCAAAACAAAAGAGTACTCGACCACTTAGATGTTAGTGCTTGTTCAAAATGATCTATGTGGCCCTATGAGAACTCAAATTACTCAAGGTGAGAAATATTTCATGTTGCTTATTGATGATTTTTCATGTATGACTTGGGTAATGTTTTTATAGAAAAAATTACAATATTTTAGACATTTCAAAGAATTCAAAGCATTAGTTAAGAATGAAACCAATTCAAATATTAAGTTTCTAAGATTAGATCGAGGAGGAGAGTTCATGTTAGATTATTTTATTGATTTTTTTGAAGACCATGGAGTAAAGAAACATTATTCAGCATCCAAAACTCCACAACAAAATGGAATAGTTGAATGGAGAAATAGAATAGTTTAGGAGATGGTGAGGACAATGCTAACTAAATCTTAGATAACAGATAAATATTGGAGAAAGGTAGTTTCTATAGAAGTTTATATTCAGAATAGAACATTATTGAGAGTTAATAGTGATAAGACTCCTTATGAGCTATGGAAAGACAAACTAGCAATAATTGATTATTTTAGAGTTTTTAGCAATAAATGCTTCATAAAGAGAACTAATGAAAAACATGGGAAGTTTGAATTTAGATTAGATGAAGGTATATTTATTGGTTATTATTGAAAAATTAAATATTATTAATGTTATAACAAAAGAACCAAGAAAATTGTTGAAAGTGCAAGTGTCAAGATAGAAGAAGATAAAACAAAAAGAATAAATGATCCAGTAGACATTCTTGAAATCATTGAAAAGGAAGATTTTGAAGAATCAGATGAAGACGAGAAGAAGGAGAAAAAAGACACCAAAACTCCATCCAAATATGTTTAGATAAATCATAATGAAAGTGACATCATTAGGGACATAAATGAAGGAATTCACACTAGAAGAATGATGGTAAGTAAATATGAGTAAGTTAATTTATCTTTGTTATAAAAAATTCAGCCTAGAAATTTTTCGAAAGCTAGACATGATAAACATTAGGTTAAGGCTATGGATGAAGAATTAAATCAAATAGAAAAGAATGATACTTGGGAATTAACACCTAGACCAAAAGATCATAATGTGATAGGAACAAAATGGGTTTATAGAAATAAGTTGAATGAAAATAGAGAAGTGACCAGGAATAAAGCAAGATTAGTATGTAAAGGATGTGCTTAGATTGAGGGAATAGATTTTGAAGAAACTTTTGCACTAGTGGCAAGGCTAGAGGCTATTGGAGTGTTTCTTTCATATGCAATGTTTAAAAATCTCAAAGTATTATAGATGGATCTCAAATCTACCTTCTTAAATTAGAATCTAAAAGAAGAGGTCTACATTAAACAACCTAAGGGATTTATTCTATCAAATATTAGTAGCCATGTATGTAGATTGAATAAATCATTATATGGATTAAAACAAGCTCCCAAAGTTTGTTATACAAGAATTGATAAGTGCATTTAGGATCAATGTTTCAAGAGAGAATTTGTTGACAGTAATCTCTACTTCAAAATAGAAGGTAAGCATTAATTGATTATTGTGGTATATGTTGATGACATCATTTTTGGAGGAAACATTGAAAATATGAAAAATTAATTTTTTAATAATATGCAAAAAGAATTTGAGATGTCTATGCTTGGATAATTGTCATTTTTCTTAGGGTTGCAAATATTTCAGTCAGATAAAGAAATTTTTATATCTCAAAGTAAATATGCCAAGGAAATGCTAAAGAAATTTGGTTTTGAGGATTGTGCACTAGTTGGCAAACCAATGTGTACAGGAAATAAAGTGAGCAAGGATGAAGATTCACCTATTGTAGATCAATATTTATATAGATCTATGATTGGTAGTCTTTTATATTTGATAGCATCGAGGCTAGACATCATGCATGAAGTAGGTATGGTTGCAAGATATTAGTCACCTCTAACATATAGTCATGTTTAGTTGGGGAAGAGAATATTTAGATATATCAAGGGGACATTGGATTATGGATTTTGGTATCCCACATGCAGATATTTCACTTTGGTTGCTTATATAGATTTAGATTGGGTGGGGTGTTTGGATAATAGAAATATTATAAGTGGAGGAAATTTCTTTCTTGGTGATATCTTAGTATCATGGCTACATAAGAAGCAAAATTTAGTATCACTTTCTACAGCTAAATTAGAATATATTGTAGTTATATTGTGTTGTACTCAAGTGATTTAGATGAAGTAAACTTTGGAAGATATTAAGGTAAAATATGATGAACCTATTTCTATTTTTTTCTGACAACATAAGTTTTATTACTATTTCAAATAATATACTGATGCATTCAAGAATAAAACATATTCCCATTAGATATCACTTCTTGAGAGAGTAGGTTGTAGATCAATAAGTTAAGATGGAGTTTATTAGTACTACAGAGTAGATTGTAGATATTTTCACAAAGACACTACCAAAATACACATTTGAGTATCTATGAGACAAGTTGGGAGTAATTTATTTTACTTCCTGCCATTGAGGTTCAACATCAATTGAGAGGGAGTTAAGTGTTATCTCCATGTAGGGCCTTTGCCATTGATTTAAAAGGGGGAGAATAATAGGTACAAGTATAGATACATGTGAAAAAATAGGTATAGGTAATAGGTATAAGTTGCTATAATAAGGAAAATTTACTGTATCTTTTGTAGATAGCAGTATGTGTAGGTTTTAGGATGTGGCAGTTTCAGTTTGAGGTTGCCATCAATGACAAAGGGGGAGATTGTTGGAAATATTGTCATTGATGTCAAAGGTCTAACATTATTGGTGATAAATGTCCCATTATATTTAATGGTGTTTTTAATATTCATATCTTGGCTAATGTGTGTTAATATTTATTTAATATTAATGAATATATTTTTGGTTGTATATAAGTCAAAAGAGGGCCCAATGGAGAAGTCAAAGAGTCATGGGGTAAAATATAAAAGAGGATTGGGATGCATTTTCTCATAAAGAATCATCTTAAGGAATTATAAGAGTCACCATGTGAAGAAAAAAGAGGGTATGTCACATTTTTCCATGAAGGGACACTTTGAGGAATATGAAAAGTCACTAAGATAAAGACAAAAGAGGAAAGGATGCTTTTTATTATGAAGAATCACCTTATGACTTTTCAAATGCAAGGATATGAAGGGTCATGCAAGTTTGGTGCCATTTTCCATGAGGATTGAAGGGTCACAAAGGGTGAATGCCAAAGGTCATTTAGAAAGCTATAAATAAAGGCTTGAGAAGACATTTGAAATATACAAGAGAGTGCATAGTTTGTATTTGTTTTCAAAAAGAGAAAAGTATGAGATATTGTATATTTCTATCATTTGTTGAGTAAGCAACATTGAGAGATAGTTGTGTTTTATATACAAGAGGGGTTGGTGCTCCTATGGGTTGGTATTCACAAATAGTTATCGTGTTGGTGCTTAGAAAATGGGTTGGTGCTCCTACAAGTTGGTGCTTGTCAAATTTTTAATTTGAGTTGTTGCTCATTCATATAATTGAGATTGTTCTCTATGGTTTTTCCCACTTTGGGTTTCCATGCAAAAATATGATCTCTCTCTCTCTCTCTCTCTCTCTCTCTCTCTCTCTCTCTCTCTCTCTCTCTCTCTCTCTCTCTCTCTCTCTCTCTCTCTCTCTCTCTCTCTCTCTCTCTCTCTCATGTGGTACATATTATGGTTTTAGTTTTATTGTATATCTTTAATGTGTGGTTAAGTGGTTAAAGAAAAGGAATATGATTAAGAAATAAGATATATAGTATACTGATTCACCCCCCCCTTTGAATATATTTCATTCTTAACACTATATATTTTCTTAAGTAGGGATTGGTCTAAGAAACTCAATGGATATCTCTCAATATATTTCTCTCATGTTTAGCTACCATGGAGAGGCCTTCCAAACCAAATGTGGATTGATAAAAAACTAGGGATGAAATATCCTATAACAAAGTATAGTGTCAATAATGAAGAGGTAAGTTATTAATTCCGTAGCCTTGGTATTTATACTTTCACTACAAGAAATGAAATATAAGAACCAGAATCATGTGGCCCTACCTAGCTATAGACTCTCCACTTTGATGGTACCAGATGCAAATAAGGATCAAGTGTAGGAATTGAATTGGTTTATCCATAATGAAAGAAGTTCCTATAATTATACATATTATATTTCCCTTACACTGATAACAATGCTAAATATGAAGCATTGATTTTGGGATTACACTTTACACTAAAAAATAATGTCAAGTAGTTGTTTATATATGGGGATTCAAAGCTGGTAGTCAATCAGGTTAGAAAAAAATACTAATGTAAGCTATCATATCTAAATATATATAAACACATATTATGGGATTTGATTGATAGATTTGAGGTTTTTATTATAGTGGTTATTCCTAGGGAATAAAACCAAGCTATGGATTTACTAGTTACATCTATTACCAATTTGTAGCCTCTCCAAGAATCTCAAGTAAAGAGATTATCGATTGAGATAGTACCATGTCTTTCTATTCCTAATAATGTAGAGAATTTCCAAGTCTTTGATGATGACTAGTATATATTTTAGTTTCTAACCAACTTAGGATAAATTGAGTCCCAAATCATTGATGATAAGGAAGTTAGTTATCTCTACTAAAAGGAGGCAGATGAGGAAATTGTCATATAGCTCAAATAAAATCATCTCCCAACTAGTTTGGTATCCTTAGAAAGAGCATTTGATGTATATCCCCAATCTCAAAAATAAATTCAACTCAAGGTTAATGAGTCTAACATCAAAAGGGAGAATTTTGGGGATCAAATTAACCCATGGTATGTTGATACTAGCCTTAGTTGTACTCTATAAGAAATGCAATGAGTGAAAGTTTACTCACCCAATATAAAGACATGATTTCATGGATGTATGAGGACTTGAAGGTTTATAAAACAAATTTCATCACACATATAATTCCATTGAAACCATAACATAAGCCATTAGGATAAATAGAGACCAATGAACCCTATCTTGGAACCCCTAAATCAAAGAGAAGTAGAAAAGTTATTAAGTGTAAAGATAGTCTTTCCAATCAATAATTCTACTTGGGTAACCAATTTAATTCCAATTAGAAATAAGAATGGATATATTAGATTATGTGTTGGTTTTAGAAACTTGAATAAATATTCAAAGGACAACTATCCACTACGTTCCTTGGATGATGTTATTTAGATAGTCAGTAACTGTGAAATGATGTCCTTCCTGGATATATTTTTAGGTTATAACCAAGTGATAGTATAATCAAAATATAAAATTAAAACTATATTTAATACAAAGTGGGGTACTTATGCATGTAAAAGGATAACTTTCATCATTATTAATGAAGGATCAACCATTCAATGAGTAATGGATCACACTTTTCAAGGATTAATAGGTAAATATATAATAATCTATATGGATGACCTCACTATTTTTTCTACAAAAAATAATGATCATGTAGGCCATCTGCATTCAATCTTTGAAAGATGTTGAAGGTTTGGTTTATTTTTGAACCCAAATAAGATCATATTTGGAGTTAATTAGGGAAATATTTTTGGACATATCATTACCAGATAAGGAATCATCATTGATCTAGATAGAATCCATGGGATTTCAAATATTTCACCACAAAACATCAAGAAGGAGCTCAAGTTTTTCTTTGGGAGAATTAATTTTATAAGGAAGTTCATCTCCATTTTTGAAAAAATTATGAGACCCATGAATGCAATGCTCAAACAAGATGCTAAATTGGAATGGATAGTTAAGGCTCACAAATATTTTTAATACATTAACTATATTATATCTCAATCCCCAATACTAATTAGCTTATATTTCAAAAAGAAAATATAACTATATTCATTTTATTTAGAACATACAATTAATATTGTCATAATGCAAAAGAAACATGAGACTGAGCATCCCATTGCATTCATGAGCATGTATTTGAAGGATGAAAATAAGAAAATGTTCACTCTTATGAAAATAATGAAAAAAATATGCCACTACATTCTAAGAAACAAGACTATCACTATTATGCCTGACCCTATTGTTAAGCCTAACTTGTCACAAAATGAATTGGGAGAACATAGAGATAAATAGATGGTAAATATGTAATAATTTGATATAGAAATTAAGCCTACTAAAAACATTCAAGGTCAAGGCATCATCCAAATCAGGACTGAACTTGACCCATGCATTACTATTGAAGATGTGTGTAAAGCCTAGGTATCTAAAGGGGAATGGTATATTGATATAATTCAATATCTACTTACAGGTACTTGTCCCCTAGAACTCAATCAAGAATGAAGAAGAGCTTTGAGGCTCAAAGCCACTCACTAGATAATCAAGAAATGAGTTTTTTATAGGAAAAATTATGAAGGCATCTACCATAGATGTGTATCTACATAGGCTCAAGAGATTCTAGGAAACCTACACCAAAATATAGGAAGTGGTAATCCATCTAGGAGCACCATAGCACATAAAATCATAATAATGGGCTATTACTTACCAATATTCTTTAGCGGTGCCCATTCCCATGTAAGGATATGTCATTAACGCTAGGGTTTATAAAAAATAGAAGTACATATAGAAATTCCCTTAAAACCTGATATTAAGGGAAGACCATTTACCTAGTGGGGGTTGGACTTCATTGGTGTCATTAACCCAAACTCCTTGATAGGTTATATATTTGTACTCACTGTCATAGATTAATACACTTGATAGATTGAAGTAGTGGCCACAAAGAATTATAGATCACAAGATGTGATTTGATTCTTATAAGAACACATCACATCTACATTTGGCACTCCTATTTCTCTAGTTTATGACAATGGTTGAGCATTCATATGAATTGATTTCACTGAATGTGATCATGACAATAAAATCACCATTAGGTAATCTTATAAGCACTATCCTTAAGGAAATACATTATCTGAATCAATGAATAATAAAATGAAATTAAGAAAGTAGATGGGGATAAGCCTATGGAATGGCATAATCTACCTAAGTATGCCCTTTAGGTAGATTAAACAAAATATAGTTAGGCCTTCAAGGCCTCACCTTATTTGTTGGTGTATGGACGTAGGTTGCTTCCCTATCATGTTTAATTTTCTAACTTATCAATTCATAAAAGAATATATGGAACCAAATGAAAAAGTATAATCTTGATTAATGGATATAATAGAAATGGAATATTCAAGAATTTAAGGCCCTATAAACTTTTAGCAAACACCAAAACATAGTCAAGAGATGGTTTGACAAATGTGCAAAAGTCAAAGCATTTAGGATCTCATATAGAATGACTCTATGGGATAAAGAACATGAAAAGAAAGGCCAACATGATAAATTATCCCCACTATGGATTGGATCATATTAGATTTTAGAGATCTTGGGAAATAAAGCATTTCATTTAAGGGACCTTTAAGGTGATGAACTTACATATCTAGTCAATAGGTAGTTTTTAAAACATTAATTCATGGTTGTACTATCTAAATTTTCTATTGAGTCATCAAGAAATCATGGTAGATGTCTTATTCATTTAGTTTACCTACTTTTTAGTTTAGTTTTCCTTCTTTTTAATTTAGACATTTTGTTATTTCTTATGACAATCTAAATTGGTTTATCCTAACATGACCAAACTAGTATCCTACCACTTGGGCCCCTATTTTATGCTTAAATTTATATATATGGGAAAGGGAAATTGCAAAGGGATTCATAACTTGGGGGATATTCACAAATCATTTATACTTTTATGTTTGAGGTCTTCAAATTTTGGGTATGTAATCATAGTCTTTTAGGATTGTGTCATAATTGAATATGTGTACAAGGTATGTTAAAGTTTATCTCAAATAATCCATATGAATTTATAATTTTTTCTCACTCCATTGGACCAAACACACTTTTCATATTAATACTTGTTTGGAGGTGATAATAACTATTTCAAATATAGTTGTTAGGGACATTCTGGTAAGTGATTTTTTTTATAACTACACCAACTCATAGTGGTTTTGGCTCTCATTATTCCATTAAAATTAAAAAAATAAATAGAAAATAACCAATGTGTTAAAAAAAAATATATCATTAAAACCCAAAGAAAATCAAAATGGGATCAAAGCATCACATGATGAAATAAGGTCAATGTACTATACATCATGCTAAAATAAATGAACGAAGGGGAGAGAAGGAACCCAAAGGTATCTCTATTAAGGATATGGATGTCTAGGTGGTAGTAGAGCAATGCTTGAGATTCCCTAATTTAATGAGCTTGAAAAGATCTAGACCATAACTTACATCTACTCCAAGTCTTTGTAAACATCCTCACTTTAAGATTTAAATAACATCACTTTAACACACATAGATCCATGGATGTGAAGGCAAATATGTTGTATGATGTAGTTGTGATTCTCTTTCATATCTCTAAGATGAATATTATTTTATGGCATGATTCATGTATGATTTGAAGCTTCTAACCAAAATTTTCTATTCTTGAATACTTGTAAGTATTCCCCCTATCAGTCACCATTTGTTGCACCCAACATTACCCTTTTATTTAATAATAAATGGGGATCCACTTATACTTTGATTTGGCTCTATTTTTTAAGTCTTCTCATATCTTTGGAAGATTTATTTAAAAGTACAAACAATGATATTTTACATTTTACACTAACTTATTAATTCCTTTTGGGATTTTTATACTATGTAGGTTTTGTGACTTGATTTTATTCATAACTATTTTGTTCAATATTTAGGGTATTAATACATTTTTTTGGTACTTAAGTTCAAATATTTTTGGTTGGTACTTAAGTTTAAGGTTTGTTCATTAGATAAATTGTTCGGTACTTGTTCATCAAACAATTTTTTGGAACTTATTTTTGGAAACTTTATTCTTCAAAACTTATGTTCAAGATTTGTTTATTAGAATTTTTGTTCAGAGTTTTTGGATCAGTCACTTTATTTATAGCATTTGTTCAGTACTAAAGTTAAAATAATTTATTCATCAAATAAGTATACACCTAAAATCACTTGCTTCATTATTATCAATTAATAGTCCTATTAATCGACACCAATTTTGCTTAACCTATTTTATTCCACTAATATATCCCCCTTCCTATCCATTCATCTAATATCCCCTCATATTATCCTACATTCACTAACCTTATTCATCCCATTATTTAATTAATTATATCTTAATCCTTATTATCCTAATCTAATCCTAGTTATCCATTATATGGGAATTTTAAATTCCCATAACCCCACCTAACCACCTACTAACCTACACCCTAGCATTTCCTACATCTTTAGTCCCTAATCACCTACATAATCCTCATCTAGCCCCCACCTAATTCTCCTTTATCCTTAAGCTAATTGAGAACCCTCTATAATTGGATAATCTCCTCTAAGAATCTATAATTTTATAAACTAGAGACTTATAAGGAATTTAATATTCCTTGACTAATACATAACCATTGGATCTCCTCATCCAACTTCAAATATTAACACTTGATCTTCCCTCCCAAATGTATATAACCAAATCTCCTCCTCCATGGAAGCCAACAATTCTTTTTATAAAATCTTCATGGCAAAATCAATCCTTAATCAAGCATCCATCATCCATTATCTTTGATCAAACATCCATGTCAATCAGAGCCTAAGGTATCTCTCTCAATGCTCTTATTTTTTATAATTTTTTTAATCATGGTGTGAAGCACTTAGGATTTAGGCTTTAAGTGTAGGACTAAATGTAGCATTCATCGAATGTAATTTAGATTCTAATGACTTTATACTCTCACCTAGTGGTTGATATTTGAGTTTGGAGTTTTGCATTGTTAAATCCATATAGAGCTCAAATTTCACCCACATTTTGGTGACCACGATTGGACCTACTCCCAATTAATCAAAATTTTTTGTTATTTGTATTATTTCTAACCTATTGGGTCAATTAGATCAAGGAAATCTCAAAAAAATTGAAATTTTGTATGTACAGGTTGTAGTCACGACATTTAATTAGTAGTTGTAATATTGTCTTGAGTAATAATGATATTGTCATCATAAATCATGATTTTCCTTTAATTTCTAGATTTAACCACTAACCATCTATCTGACCACACAATTTTTTTACCTTCAACAATACTGTGGCTCATGATTAGTGATATTGTTAGGTGAGTCATGACTTTGTTTAACCTAGTTACAATTATGTAAACCACTAATGGTTTATACTGTAGGTCCATTTTTTATAATACACTTACCCAGTCATGACTTTTTCCTTTAAGTCATGATATTGTTGATGGTAGTCAAAATATTATTAGTTCCAATCATAGGTGTTTGGCTATTTATAGCATGGATTGATTATCATTTTCTTTGACCCTATGTGTGCTTATTGTGTAGGTTCTTATGTATTTTGTCAAATAATCAACCTTCTATGTGCAAGAACTAAGGTTGAGAAGGACATCGATAAGGACTTAATTAGATAGAACTCAAACCAAAATATGATGACTCTCTCATTAATGATATCATATTTATAATTATGGTATTGTACCCATGAATCATGATATTATAGTCTTTTAAAGAATCATTAATTGTTGATCTCTCTTAGTCAATTTTTAAGACCCATTCTGGAATTTTGTGTCTTTGTAAGGATTTTTTTAAAATATAAGTCTTTAATCCAATATTTTTTTGGGTTTTTATGCTCTAAACTCATATCTATTGACTAACACTAGTTTTGCACTTATTATTTTATATTCGTATAGTTTTTATATGGTTTATGTGCTTTACAGGGTCAACAGTGTTAGAAGAATCAACTAAAGACATAGGAAAACACAGGTCTTTATCTCTTTTTCTTATCCTTGACAAAACTATAAGTCTCTACCTTTTCAAAGTTGCAATATTGTCCTAGTAAATAGTGGTATTGTGTTGATATTCATGACTTTTTCATTTAACCTAGTTTTGTCAAATTTTTCCATTCTGAGAAAATTATGTTTATTAAAATGTCATTTATAATCTTATAGAGTAGATTGAAACTAAAATATATCCTTTTAACATTTTGGATGATTCTTAACTTTGGGTTAATATAGCATCTCAACATCTTTTCAGTTACAATTTTGAAAATATCATAAACATTAGTTTATAGTTCATCATGATCATGTAGATATAATGATTTTTGCACTTAAACCAAATTATCATCTTTATGATCATCTATCTTGGATTTAATATTTCAATTTTAATGTTTTATCATTTCTTACAATATCAAAGCTCTTGAGTTATTTACAATAGCATTTTATCATCTCTAGTCATGGTTTTGTGATTTATGATGAAGCCACAACTTTCAAATTATAGTGAGTAGTGATATTATCATTTGTAGTCCTGGTATTGTCTAATAGTCATGGTTTTTCAATATAACCATAATTGTTAGCTAACTTATAGAAAACCATAACTCGTAATCTATGGTTTTTCCCCCTAGTTGTGGTTTTACACTGTGTAGTTATGATTTTGCATTAAAATTTTATCCTTTTTTAGTATATTTTTTGGGTCATTTTTCATGAAATTTGAGTCATTCTAGGCCTTTCACAAGGCCCAAACTACCTTTGGTGGTGAAGGGATCCTCCCCTTGACCCTACCTTATACTACTACAAGGAGTGCACCTCAGGTGTTGCCATCAAACCCCACAAAGGGATCTACCCCTTGACCTCATAAGGGGTGTTTTCCCTTAACCCCACAAGGGGTACTACCCCTTGATCTTGTTGGGGCTTGCCACACCTAGATTTGTATGTTGTACCCCACTAACCCTAAATAAATTATAGAAATAAATCATGATTTTTTAACATGTTTTATTAAGGTATATTTTAACTAATATCTTGTTTCTTGTAGGGGTTATTCTGTCTTAATAACATCATATTTTTGCAAGTCATATTTTGGTTCTAACATTTTGTTTAGTAGGTTCCCCCTCAATGTTGTACATCAAAAAATACTACTCTTTATATATTAGTACCCCTCTCTTGAGTGACATAGTTAAACTACTAACCTATGTGCTCATAGGCTACCCATCAAAGATCCATTTTGGCACCTTAATCATTTGTATCTTATATATATCATTTTTAATTTATATATATATATATATATATATATATATATATATATATATTGTTTTCTTATATATTCTTGACTTTTATTACTATATATAGATCACACATCTTAATTTAAATGGTATATCAATCTCTTTGTTTTCTTGTTTGTTTCCTAGGGCTACAATTGGTGTATGATCTTTCCCTTGCATCCTTGTGGAAATTTTTGGGAGATCAAAAATTACTTATAAAATGCTTTATTTTTTATTTTTATAGGAGGCTGGTGACATGTATTTCATCACCATTTACCACCCAAACTATATGTTTTGGTAGAGTCTAAATATTCGGACATCTATCTCTATAGCCTAAGGAACATTCTACATAAAGGGTTCCATGGAGTGAAGAGAAATTAAGCTCCAAGACCTAGGGTAATCAAAAAACATCCTACATAGACTTGGGCCCTAACATACTATCATGTGTATAGGGGACACACCTAGATATCATGTGTATACCTAGCATAGGAGCCTTTAGTCATAATAAGTGTACAACTACAAGAGTTAGTATCAGCTCTATAGTAGCCATTTAATGCAAGAAGGATTGAGAGTGTTTGGTAGATTTAATAATGGGTCACCATCTTATAGCCTCACCTATGAATCCATTAGATGGTGTGGTCATAAGGTTACACACCCATTAGTTTACTAATCATAGGTTGTGGATTGCTTGCTTGGGTGTGTGTTGTGCTAAATCTATGTTTTTTGTGAGCTAAATTAGACATCACCCATACCTATCCATTCCTATATAGGTCCTTTACACATATCACCTTGTATATTCTATCCTCATCATTATATAACCTATTAAATCTCTATCTCATCCTCCCTTTTATATATATCTTAATCAACATATTAGTCATCATCCCATTATACATATTCTCTTTGTATATCCTTATCTAGGTCATATGCCATATCCCATATCCCATCTTGTCTAATCATACCCACTCTTCAATGGTCTCATTCCCCATCACTTACATCTTATCTTTCACATACTTGTCATCATCCCTGAGTACTTATTGTCTTTGTATATCCTTTTCATTATCCTATCCCATCTCCCATCTTGTCTAATCCATTCATTATTTTCATACCCCCATCATATATCTTTCACATCCTTAATATTATCTCCTTTCACTTTGTTTTCATCCCTTATTGGTCTAATCATATCCACTCACCATCTATCCATCATTCCTAAAACCTAACCAAAATATTGTATATTTTTGTCTTACACTCTTTCACATATCTTTATTCTCTTGTACATCCTTCTAGGCATATCCTATCTTGATCTCACCCATCATTAGTCATAACCCATCACATATCCTAATTATATATCACTGACATCTCATCTCATCTCCACTCATTATCCCATCACCTTGTATATATTTACATACCATCCTCTTGTACCCTTATCCCATTCCCCATCCTATCTTCATCTTATTATAGTATAACTATACCCACTCATCATTAGTTATCACCCTATCCACTTTCCTATCCTAATTATCAACATCCTTATACTTATTGTTTATTTCCCATTTCCCATCTTATCTAATCCACTCATCATTAGTCACACCCCTCCAATTCACCTATATCTTATCTTATACATCCTTATCTGATTATCCTTTATAACAATCACCTAGTATATCTTTGACATCATACCATTGTGCATCCTTTTATTGTTCTATCATATCCTCCATTATCACTTTGTCTTCAACCCATATTTAGTCATACCCTTATCACCTATATACCCCTATCCATCTTAGGCCTTACCCAAGTCCACATCATTAACTACTTATATTCACCTTGTAAATATCATTTTTATCTTGTATATATACCTAATAATCAATAGTCATCCCTTCATCAATCATCATATTTTAAATCCTAGTCTCACACCCTTGTATATAATTTATTCTCTTATATATCATACTATTCATATCCTATCTAAACATACCCCATCACCTACCCTAATCACATCTTATCTCATCATCCATATCCTATAATAGGTCCACTCTATCCATTATCATTTGTATTGATCTTGCCTTCATCACCCATTTAGTCTAACCCCATCCCACCTTATCCTAGTTGGAATTCTAGGGTCACATATGGGTCCAACCATCCCCATCTCATTTACATTACCCTTTTTATAAATGCATCATTTTATTTAACCTTATCACCTATCTTAGTCATCCTTATCATATCATCCCTCCCCATCCCATATTGAGCAAATCTGTCTAAGGCTCTTAATCTAGTCTTATTATCCACATCATTCTATCATCCTAATCCACTATCACATTATAATTTTATCCAGCCCTATACCTTAGGCAATATCTTGCTAGCATCTTATCACTTTATCAATGTAAATCTAAAAAAAAAACATCATCATAAATATAGTCTAATCATCTTAAAATGTTCATAACTATCACCCATCATATTTTCCTCTTCATAGTTTGAATCTTGGCACCCATAATATCCCCAAACTTTTTGCTAGCTTAATAAATAAACATTTTTGATAGGTTGTTAACACCTATTGCACTATCAATATAAAATTCAATCATAATCTTAAATACATTAGTCTATCTCACCCAAATCATCACCTATCATCATAGTTCTATCCTTTCAATCTATTTTGTTTAAGAACTCATCCCTAATCCTTAACATACCTCTAACATCCATCATTTATCCACTATCACCATTGGAACTAGATCAAGGTTTCATTTACCAATACATACATACCAACAACAATGAGATACTCTTACAACTCATTATTATAGGTGTACCACTTCTTGAAGGTGTTTATACCTTTCAAATCATTTTACCTCCAATCCATGTCCCTTCATGTGAGTTTCATACCAACCTTCCATCCACTCATCATAAACCTTCATCTACCCATTTACCTAATAGTAAAGGGAATCCTATCTTGGCCACTAATATTCCATCCACCTAGCCATGTCAAATACCATATAATAATAATTCAAATGCTTCTACATCCAAGTCACAAAATGAAGTAGGCCCTTATACTCCCCTTCACATATCATTGGAAGCTCTCTTCAAACAACTAGTTTCTATAAACATGATGGTCTATCTACCTATATGACATATTGATCCCACTAATCCAAATCCTACTTGGTGTAAAGGTGACCAATATTGTGCATATACCCAAACTTGGGGGCATACCTATTTTACCCAACACATGCCTTTTTTCCCACAAGAAAATAGGGACCCGCTTTTTTTATATTTTTGTCTTATTTTTTAGCCCCTCTTCTATATGTTTATGAAAATTATATAAATGGATCATGATTTGGAATCTTATAATTTGGAAAGATGGAATTGATATTGTGTTTTCATAGAATAAATATTTTTCTCTATTAATATTGTTACTTCAAGCTAATTATTGCACATTTATGTTTTTGGGGACTATCTTTTCTATCTCTTCAAACTTGTTATTTCAAGGCTTATCCTATTTTATCTTTGTTGGTCTTTATGTCATGCATGAATTATTGTGGACTTATATTTATTAAAGAAATTATTGTGGGAAATTTATTTTAAATAATTACTCTAATGAAATTAGTCTATGGGATTTTCATTGTTGTGGGAATTTTTCCTAATGTAACTGGCATTGCCCTTTGGTCCCTCTAAACCTACACTTTGGCCTTTATTGATTAGAAATTAGTTCTAATAATGGTTCCAATTTAGAGTTTTAGTGGTGGCACACTATAGAACTCTTTGAGAGATTTTTGGCACAATTTTTTGAATTTAAATTTGAGTTTAGGAGCTCCTGCTATGGCCATTTAAAGATGGTCAATAATTGTCACTTACGACATGCAACACGTGTTTTGATGTTTTTTTGACATTTGCACCTATCAGAGGTTGAAAATTGGTAGATTGAAATTTTTTAAAAAAATGGTTTGATAACATGCCAAATCAACATCATCAACATGCCACATGGAGTTAAGTGATTAAACTCAGAGATAAGCTCATTGACCGAGCCATATGGTGAGTTCAAAGGAGCCTCAAGCTACGAAGCCTAATCAAGGTGCCCAACCTAAGATAAAAGACTCTCATGTGGCTGAAGTCATGTGATAAGTGGGTGGCTAAAGTATTTTTAAAGCCTTATCCTATCCCAAATATATGCATGTGGGATAAACCCATGGAGGAAATGGCACTCAAAGGCTTTTTAAAGCCTTGTTTAATCCTCTTCACCCACACATGTGGGACAAATGGATAGTCAAGCACCTAAATATAAGGCTAAAGACTTAAACCAATAACCTCCCATGTAAAATATATAGGCCTTGACCACTTAGGCTATGGACTTCCAAGTGTTTTTAAAGGAGTGAACTTGTATTTAAAGGGAAGCTTCTGGCCGACTGTGTATTGGAGAATATAGACTAGTTTGTTGTATTTGGTCATTTTGGAGCCCTTAGATGTTGAACCAGAGCTTGGAGTAAACTAAAAATTTATTTTGAATTTTGATACACTCTATGAAGTATATTCATTTTCCCATTTTGGAGAATAAGTGATGTCATTTTGAGCTATAGAAATTAATAATTTTTATTTGGAGAAGCCTCTGCATGTGATTCAAGAAGGTGAAGGATGTGTTGAGTCAGCCAAGGTCTTTCGAAGGTCTGAAACACTATGTTTATAGAGAGTGGATCTATTTTATTTATTGTAAGTAATATTTTGGCTTGCAAATTTAGCAACATTAATGGATCAGTTTGATAAGAACCTGGGGATGTAAGAATTTTGAACCCGTAAACAATCTATGTATTTTGATCTTTGAATTAAGTTTTGCATTTCATTTTGAGTTAATTTGCAAATCATAATTCAAATTTTAATTAGAATGAAAAAATTAATCATTTGATCATTTACAAGAAATTGGATAAAATCAATAATTTGGTAAATTCTAATGGTTTCAATGGATAATTAATGTGATCTATCAATTCACCTTTATTTAAATTTTTGAAACTTGATTTAGATCAGATTTTCATCAGTTTTTTAATCATTCCAATATCTTATAAGTTGAGAAATTTAGAATCCATACTTTTAAAATTTCACTTTGAGTTATCAGTGGAGTTTATGGATCATTTATGAAGTGCCCTTTTTTCATTTCCAACCTACCCTTTAGTCTTTATGCAAAGTATCCTTCATCCTTTTTGTTATGACCATTTTTCTTGACATAATTCCTTTTGGACTTTTTAAATTACCCTTTTGACCTCTCTACACATTTCCTTAGGGAATTTTATCCCATACCTTTTTGAGCCTTTTCATTTAGATGTTTTTGTCTAAGACACTTTATCTAAGATAATTGAATTCCTTCAGACATTTTGTCTAAAATAATTGGGTCTTCAAGAAAATTGTTGTAGATAATTTGTTTGAAACAATTTCCTCGATTGAATTCCTTTGGGTATTTTTCAAGTGACCCTTTTTATCTGACTTACCCTTCAAAATTTTCATTAAGGATACATGCCCTTATATCTTTATAAAGATACCAATTTGGACTTTTTTAAGGCCCATTTCCCATTAAAATTTACCCTATGAAGTATACCCTTCAAGCTTTTTTACAATGAAGTAGACCCTTCAAATTGTTTCCACTTACCCTCCAAGACTTTTAAAGTAGCCTTTTAGTATTATAAAAGTTTCCTTTGCCCTACCAATTAGCCCTTCATCCCCTTTTCATTGACTACTTTACTAGTTCATACCAACCCTTTGAAATCATATACCCTTTGGGACTTTTTTGGTTACCCTTCGAGACTTTTATCTCAAGCCGTTTACCCTATGGGACTTATCCTTCGGGACATTGTCCTAACACATTTTCCTTACAAAAAAATGCTTCAACCTTTTTATAATAGACTTTTTTAGTGACATATCCTTCGATATTTTCTTTTTCCCAACCTTTGGCCCTTTTCAAAGTGATTACTTACCCTTTGCGATAATTATCACAACCCTTTCCCACTAAAATTTACGCTATGAAGTTGACACTCTAGGCACTTTTGCCTTGAATTAGACCCTTCAACCTTTTATTAAAGTGCCCTTCAGGACATTTGTAATAGCATTTTTGACCTATGAGCCTACCCTTTAGGACATTTGTCTTGTACCTTTTCCCTAGAGCATTCTCTTTAGACATTTTTTATGAACATTTTATCCGACATAAAAGTCTCAAAACAATGCCCTCAAAGGAATTAATCAATAGACATTTTTCCAAAAGCACTTATTTTGATATACACCCTACATCAATACTAGCCTCACCATACTTATCCAACACAAAGGTAAAAATACTTCCCATCAATTTATTAAAGACCCCCACCAACTTTAGCTAACAAAGTTTGAATTATATAGGAAATAGAAGAAAATTGAATGTTGCAAATTTATGTCACATGAACTACTATTCAATATAGAATCCTATATAGGTAATTCACAACTATTGAAAAATTCATTTGTTTCAAACTAACTTTCATTCAATGTATCCTACTTTATTATGATGACAAAGAGCTCTAGCCACTATCTTAATAATATTGTAAGTAAAATAATGACTAAGCTAGAGCCAAATTGTTTTCACAACATACATATCACATAGAATAATATTTCAAGTAGCACAAAGCATATATCTACAGTAATGGCATCTTCATCTAGGATGTTTTGAGGGGAAAATTTGTTGTCCCTATATTCCATCAAGGAATCCACAAAGTTCATAAAAATAGTCTTTGATGCTAAAATATTTGGAGATAGGTACCATAACCATTCAAAATTATTGGACGTCATCAAATATATGAATATATTTTCACTAGAAGATGATATGACACTTGTGGATAGATTATTAGTCAAGGAACTATTGGATTTCAAATGTCAAATATTATATTGTGTTGTCACAAAGCCAAAAGTAATGTCATGTATTAACATTCTATGGGATTTATTTTTCTTAGGAAAGATATTGCATAATGTTTTACTACACCATTTGAATAATAAAATAGTGGTTTCATGCATATCAAGAGCCAACTTTGAAAGGTATTTATATTTGAGCATACCCGATGGTTATTTTTATAAACACATAGTGGTGTAGTTTGGTGAATAGAGTTTAATTAAGAAGGCACTATTTTCATGGCTACTCCTATACAAGACCATTGCATGGAAGGGTAAAAATATGAAGGAGAAATTTTTATTAATAAATTTAGAATGGAGATTAGAATTAGCATGGCTCTCCTCAATCAACTATATGGTATGATAAGTATTCATATTGTCAATCTAGATTGGGTATCATTATTGTATATGATGCTCACCCATGATGTTGCATATGCCCTAAGAAAAATAATCATCTTTAACTTTAGAGAGTAGATAATCCATAAGGACAAGCATCCCACACCTTTGGGAAATTTCTACATGATATCCTATTTTGTAGATGCGGTCATGGGTACCTACTACAAAGATCTTGGGGAGTTCTAGGCTCTAACCATGGATTATGAAAATAATAGAATTTAAGACCATTATCAATCTATGCACATATATGCATATACCAAAAACATGTTCATGATAGTAGAGGATACCTATCCATAGGTTTGGTAAGCCATTCATGGCTCACCTATGCATAAAATCAATCCAAATATCATAGATAACTTGGATGGCAATGGATATTATTTCCTCTAATCAAAATTTATAGTAATCATGATTTGGGGGAACAAGGTCACTCCTTTGTGTCTTCCCAAGTATATCTAAAATAATTTGGTGGAGTAATACATTACTTTCCAACTATGGTGGAGTGTTGAGGAGGACTTAACTAGATAGAAGAAAAACTTATTCCTTAGCCACCACATAATAATTGGAAGAATGGTTTACATAATGAGGAAGGATTTCATGGAATTAGGTGGAAAACACAAAATTTACCCATTCCATGTGCTTACACATAGATATTAGGATCCTCATAGGAACATTCAAAATCATTTGTAGGCATTTAACATCCCTTATAGTCATGTCCCATATCCATATGATTTTCTATTTCCAAATACAAAGAATGATGAGGATTTTTTAGAAAGAATTAGGATTTTTGGACTAAAGGAAGATCATTTGAGGATGATCCAAGATGACCCCTTAATCAATGCTAGAAAACTGGATAGTAGGAAGGCTCTATACAAATATTGGGAATATGCTAATTTTTTTAGAGGATATTTAAGGAACAACCCAAGGACCAATTATATCCCTCATCTTGATCCCTCCCATTTAGTAATGTGAAGAAAGAGCTCAGGTTACTTGAGCCTAGTTTTAGTAGAAGAGCACAAGAAAGGGATCCCATCACCTTATATTTTGATGAGGAAGGAAGATTACCAAAATAACCAACTATAAGTACCATTTAAGTATCAATTGATATTCCCCAGGTATAGATTACTACATCTATTGGGATAGTGATATTAAAATTAGAGACACTATCTTATCAAGACTACCCCACATAATTTAAGATCCATCTAGTCTATAAGAGGAAGTCTAGGACTCCTACAAGTAGTCTTATAGTAGAACCAACATAAGGCTTACCTACTACATTTCAAGAGGGGGAGGTTTTTATAATCAAAGACATCAAGGATGACTCTAATGAAAAAGTAGAACTAGAAGTATCTAAGGTTAGAATCCTTCAAGCAGGACCCATAATACCAACTTCTCTAGGTACCTAACCTTTTTTAAGTTTTCCTTTATATTTTGTAACAATCTCTAGATAAGTTTCAATTTATTATATGATAAGATCACCCTAGGTGAAATTGCCTAATTCCACCTTCATTAACCCATCCATTACCACCACTACCATTGATCACTTTGTTTTGAATTCTATTACACTCCCCCTGTCTATCTCTTATGTCCCTAATGGAACTTTTACTATTAGATCCCTCAAAAAGAAGGTTTTAAAGAAGGTGAAAACTACTTTATTCACCCCACAACTTCATGTCCATTTCACCCTAATTTCCCTTCCAATGCTATCCACCACTTTCATAGAAGAAACCATAGTGATAAGTACCAATAGGTAAAGGAATACCAAGCCCTAAGTGATCATGGTTCACCCACTCCCTCAATTTGGAGGAGTGGACTAGTCCAAAATTATATGGCCTTCCTTACCTAATGTCCTTCTTAGAAGCCAAAAGAAATAATAGTTTCAAGAAGAGGTTGAGGAAGAGGTTTTTGTCACAACCTTTTTTATATGTCAATTAGAAATTCCTCTATGGGTAGTTGACTTGAGAAGAAAGTATTCCCAAATGCCAAGCTTCAAAATCATTAAGCTTCTTGTATTTCCACTCTATTTTATCCCCCATCTAATAACATTTAGAGAGCGAGGATGAGGAAATTATAAGATGACAAAGGCACTAAAATCATCCTTAAGGAAAGACAATAAGTGTTTTCCCTTATAAAGAGGTAGAATAGGTAGCTTGGGTAATCTCCATATGGTAAAAATCTTGTAAACCTAACATAGGCACACAAGGATGAAATAATTTCTATCCACCAAGACACAAAATTGGGTTGACATGAGCTTGAGGTTGATGTGCAGACACTAGTTGCCTAGGTGGAGAAACTAAAGGAGTAGGCAAAGATGGTAATAATTCCTGTGGGTATATTATATTAGGTATAGGAAGCCACTTCTATATGTTATAGTTATTTGGAGACAATGGAATTCATGAAGGCCAAGATGGCCCCTCATGTGAGCAATGCTAACCAATGTTTTAATTCCTTGAGAGATGATAATGCCAAAATGAAGATGTTAGTTGTATATATGGGAAACTACCTATATAATCATCTTGACCTCATGAAAACACTACAGGTATATAATTCCTTAAATTTAGTTATCACCAGGTAGGAAGAGGTAAAAGAATGGATAAAATTAGTTAGGGATTTACTCCCTAAGTATCAAGCGCATGAGGCCCAAATCCTCCAAATTTTACATAAGTTGAAATTATCCATAGTAAAGGATGCCATAAATAAATTGATAAGTAGGATCAATTTTGAAAAATTTATTAAATAAGTGGTAGAGGATTTTAAGAAAAGTTTACAATCCCTAACACTTGAAGAGATAGATTCAGAACTTAGTAAGGAATAGAAGAAGGTAACTAAGGTCAAAGTTTTTAAGAATAAATTTTAGATAACCAAATATAAACATGCAAATCTCCTTAGGTAATTTAAAATAATTCATCGACCACCATTTATAAGTTTTAATATTATATGGAATCAACATGGTGTGGGACATAAATTTTATGAGGAGAATGAGGTGAATAGAAATTAGACTATGGTAGTGCATCAACATCTACAACTACTACCTTAGTGTCCACACCAATGAAAGTTCATACAATGATTCATATGACTAAGCCTTAATAGGCTAAGATTTTTTACATGTATAGTTTTGTAATGATGAACATATTTAGAATTTTGCTATAGTTTAATCTTTGAGTTTCACTATAGTTTAACCCTTTCATCAACTATGGTGACATAATAATTGAGGACAAACTAAATGCATCTGTATCCCTAGGTGAAAAAAAAGAAGAATGTCAATAATCCATTACCAATCATGATCAAGACCTTCCTTTTCCAATCCAAGTTTAAGACACCATTCCCATTGTCAAATCCTCTACCACAACTTATTTTATTTATAATCTTAGTAATCCCATATCTCATACCTCTTTCCATGGACCTATCATTCATCCATCATCTATATCTCCACCATCATATAAAAAACCCCATGATAAGAGGTTAATTATAGACAATGAATCTCTTATTTGAAACATTAAATATTTTACATTAGAGTCTGCATCAAAGTCAACATTAAAATTATTATCTTTAGTTGGAATAGGATCAACACCAAGATCTGAATCAAATTCCTTATCATAAACATCATCCCTCATCGATGTTGATAATGCCTATCTTCTTGGGAATGCCTCTAATCCAAATAACTAAAATCTATCACCAAGCATAGCTTTATATCTTGATTAGGATGATGAAGTCATAATAGTTTTCTTACAAGATTTATCTATTGAATATTTTTAGAGTGAATTTGATCCTCCTTCGGATGTGTCTACTATGTCTAGTCCTAGTGATCCTTTTGTTGATCTTGAGGAGATTTTTTTATATCAAAACTAGGTCTCCTAGAAATCCTTATAAGAAAATGTTTCCCCATCACCACTCATTAACCTCACCATGCCATATTAACTACCTTAATCCATTATAAACCCTTTTTTCCCCATTGATGATCATTTAATCACTTCCTTCTATAAGGACAAATAGGAAGATGCAGCATTAGACTCTTCCTTGAGCCAAATAATGTGTATAAAGGTTCAATACTAAATTCAAGAATTCCATCATAATCAAGGCATCTATGATCCTAATCAAACTTAAAAACATTCCAATCATCATCCCAATCAAAAATCATCACTCCCTAGTGAAGCCCACAATCAAGAATTAGGGTTATATTAAATTCAAAATAATATTTCAATTAAAAAATCAATCACCCCTAGTGAAGCCCAAAATTAGACACTAGGGGTAAGTCAAAATAAAATATCATCAAATGATCAAAACCATATGGCCAATAATCCATCAAATAATTGGATCAAAGATGAGCCACAAAGTTAAAGTGTCTTGGATCTCCTATAGTCTTTTATCTAATGGAAATAATCAAATATAGAATGTCCAACATCTCTAATGATGTATGTGAATACTAGTCCTAATCCTCCATTACCCATCACCCCATCCTCTCACAATCCTATCATTCATTATCCTCCATCATCTATTATACCATCCTATCTTTATCCTATCATCCATCAAAATCAAGATTTAATTAAATCCATAGATCACATTACCTTCCTAGGAAACATTGTCTCCCCTAGGGGAAATGATGATACCTCATCTAGATATCTAGAGGGATCATAATCAATAATCACACTAGGTCACATAGACAACAATACATCTTAAAAAAATAACATGATCCTAACATCAGGCATCCTTAGAATAGGTACCAACTATAGTTAAAAATGATGCTAGCATATTACATCTCACCCACCTTTGATAAATCTAGCTGCCTAATAAAAAATAAAAAGTCTAAAAAAAATCATTTATCGAATGGTGAAAACTAGGCTTCTAGCACCTTGGGCAAGTGCCATGATGAAAACTAGTTTTCAGTATCATGGTAGAATAATCAATTGTCTACATTGTTCCTAAGTACTTGGGGGTAAATCCATGTATTTAATATCCTCATCTATCCATCCCACTTGTCACATCTCTTATCTACCTTATCTATATTACCCATCATCTTATCCCTTAGTCCATTGTTCCTATCCATCATCTTTCATCATATCACATTCTTTCCCATCGTGGACTTCATAAGGAATGGAATATTTCTTGAGAAGTAGTCTTGAACCATCTTGGCATATCCTCTAATGTATACTCAAGAAACTAAACATTTGTTTCCTTCATGATGTGGTCATTGGTAATATATAGTCCATTCTTCTTTAGTCCTCATCCCCCTTTCAGTATCACCCTCATTCTTTTGTCATCCTTTCCATCATTCCATTGATCCTCATCCTAGTTTATAAGCTTGGTATTCCATTTTATAGTAATACCATTTGTATAGTGTACATACATATCCCAAAAAACCCTAAAAATTGAAATATGTCAAAACCCTAAAAATCATAAAATTTGAAAAAGCCAAAAATAGTCTATGATATATTGTCTTATGTATAATCCTCTAGTCCCATCCATCTCAATCCATCTCATATTTTCCAATCTTTGGATACCACATTCCATATTAAAACCAAATAAAAGTGGTCACCCATCCCTTCATATTCTCAGTCCCATCCTTTTAACTAAGTCTTATCAATATGCATCACCTTGTCAAGGAATTTAATTGGTACCCATCACTTCCTATCAGTGTATTTTCACATTTATCACCCATTTAATCTCTCTTTTAATAGTGTGAATGGTATTTGATTGCATCATCATCTTTATCATTTCCTCTTTATACCTAACACCCATCTAATCATTTTGTTTATAGTATGAAAGGTATTTGATCCCATCAATCCTCATCCTACTAGATTATATTCTTACAAGAACTTATATATTGATTATACTTGGTCATCTTCACATTAATATTATAATCCATAGACTTATCCTAATCCTAGTCTCTCATCTAAGTCCATACCTTTATCTAAATCATTAGTCAGTCCTCATCATTGTCATTAGTTTATCCCCAATCCAAGTTCATCCTAAGTCCAAAATCCCATCACCCAATCACTCATCCCATCATTAGGCAATACATTATGACATTTCATATAGATATTCATGTGTGTTACTTACTTGTTCTATTTATCGTATTTGCATGTATTTTATCATGTATATATATTATTTTTATTATGTTTTCTTTGTATCATGTCTTTTTATCTATTAGACAATGAATGGGGATGTT
Source organism: Torreya grandis (assembly GCA_037957365.1). Taxonomy (NCBI): domain Eukaryota; kingdom Viridiplantae; phylum Streptophyta; class Pinopsida; order Cupressales; family Taxaceae; genus Torreya; species Torreya grandis. The sequence goes on from JARHVA010005481.1 coordinate 506,798, forward strand.
ATGAGGTTACCCAAAGCTATATAATGTTTATAATCTTCCTCAAGGATGCAAAGTTTACCATTTTCCCATGCACTTTGGTATAATGTCTTTTTTGGCATCCTTATATCTATGGCATATTGTCAAGTTTTATATTTATTGGATTGCTTAAACTATGATGATCCTTATGAAATCTATGATGGGTTGATCATCAACATCCTCATCATTTATCTCATCATCCTTATCCCCATCACTACTCTAATTCTCTCAACCCATTTGACTAAAATCCAATTCTCATAATCCTTATCTCATAATATAAGTCACATACATTATTCACTAATAGTATCCTCTAATCATCAATCATCATCATCATCATCATCATCATCATCACCTAGTTATAACTACATCAACTTGAGGTATTTGTAGAATATGTAGGCTACACTTAACCATTAGTGCCCAAAGATAACTTAGACACTATCTCTTCTCTTAGTCCCTTTCATGTGTCTTTGCTAGGGGCATCATCGCTACTCACTGGTCACTTGATCATATCAATTATTCTCTCTTATGATCTTCATCACATTTATCATCTTTATCTTTGAGATAAACCCATCATTAATCTTGTAAATTCATCATCTTATCCTAGTCTATAGATCTCCCTTGCATTCATCCTTTCTTAGGATATGTCTAAGGCTTGTAGCCTTTTAATCCTATCATTATCATGTTATGGTTGATTCCTACTTGGGATGTGTCGACAACCATGAGACCCATCATATTTACTCCCTTCATCAAATTTTTAACTCACTTCATAGGTCAATCATCTTCATCATCTTCTATCTTGCACCTAGAATCATATCCCCTCATCTATCTTTCACATCCCACCCATCATTTCTTCTTTTAAGTATATATTTATCTCATTTTTAAACACATGTCCCCTCAAAATGGTATCATATCCACTAACATCATCTACTAACATCCATCCATGACATGGTTTATCTTTGAAATACCATTACTCCTTTCACTTCCCGCCACTCATAATTCCCTTTCAAAGAGGGGCAAAATGTATACACCTAAAATTGATCGATTTATTACTATCAACTAATATTCATATTAGTAGACACTAATTATGCTTAACTTCTTTATTCCATTAATATATCCTCCTTTCTAGCCATTCATCTAATATCACCTTCTATTATCCTATATTCACTAACCTTATTTATCCCATTCCTTCATTAATTCTATATTAATCACTATTATCCTAAAATAATCCTACTTATCCATTATATAGGAATTTTAAATTCCCATAACCCCACCTAACCACCTACTAACCTATACCCTTACCTTTTCTATATCCCTAGTCACTAATCACCTATCTAATCCCTATCTAACCCCAATCTAATCTTCCATTATCCCTAAGATAATCAAGAAGCCTCTAAAATAGGAGAAGCTCCTTCAAGAATCTAGAAGTCTCTAAACTAGAGACTTATAGATAATTTCATATTATTTGAATAATTCATAGCCATTGGATCTCCTCATCTAACTTCAAATATTAACCCTTCATATCCCCTCCCAAATCTATATAACCAAAGATCCTCCTCCATGGAATCTAACAAAAAAATTGATAACATCTTTAAGCCAAAATCAATCCTTGATCAAGCATCCATCATCCATCATCTGTGATCAAGCATCCATGTCAATCTAAGTCTAAGGTATCTATTTCAATCCTCTTGTCATTTCTATTTTTTTAATCATGGGGTGAAGTACTTAGGATTTAGGATTTATGTGTAGGATTGATTTTTGCATTCCTCTAATGACATTTAGATTATAATAGATTTATCATCTTACCTAATGATTTATATTTGCATTTGGATGTTTACATTTTTAAATACATATAGAGCTCAAATTTCACCCACATGATATTTTCATCAAAACTTTTTTCAAGAATTTTCATCAGATAATTTATCTATAATAGTCTTTGTCATGTTTTTTGCACTTCAAAGGTTTTGTTTGGAGCTTTTGTTTAAACATTTTTTTGAAGAATTTGGTATTCATAAATTTTACTTAAGGTTTGTGTTTAGATCCTTTAGTTTATGATAATTGTTGGCTCAGTCCTAAAATGAAACTAGACTCATGACTCCCAACTATCAAAACTCTATTAGACTTAGCCAATAAAGTAGGATTACTTCATGACACTTTTCAAAGAACATAAAGATGTGGCTTCCCTACCAATTAAACTAATGAAATTTGAACTATGTAGGAAAGAAATTATATGAACATTGGAAATTATAAGCAAACAAATTGTAATGAAATGTAAAAGGCTATATCAATGACTTATAGCTATCAACATGTTCATTTGTTCACAACAAAAATTCAATCTCACTTGCTACTCAATGAAAAAATCCCTAGACACCTATGAATTCATTTCAAATAAGTAACCAATGGAAAAGAATTTTCATATTATAGGAAACTAACTTTGAGAAAACAAGACAATTATAATGGCTTCATTATCCTATATCTTCGAAGTACTACCACCATCCCAATTCTCCATTAAGGATTCTATAGAGTTTATAGACATGATGTTTGATGAAACAATATTAAATTATAGGTATGATAACTAATTATAATTATAAAATTCCATTGATGTTTTTGATGCATTTTCTCATGAAGGAGATTAATCCCCATCACAATGCCAATTGGTGGTAGACTTATTGTCTCTTAAGAGATAAGGAATTCACTTTATTGTAGCCAAGTATAAAATTATGCCCTACATTGACCTACTATAGGAATTTTTATTTGGTATCAAGGTGATATAATATTCCTTCTCATATTGCATGGATCATCAGATGGTCATGGCTTGCATCTATGGTGATGATTTCCAAAGGTACTTATCTTTGTCAATTATAGATGCCATATTCGATAAGTATAGAGTGGTAACATGAAACAAGATTAATTTAATTGAAAATATTTTGATTTCATGTCTTATTATAGGGGATTATATTGACCTAAGAGGATACTTCCCCACCCCATTAACAAATTTAGAATAGTGGTCCATGTCAAGATGGCCATGCTGAATAGAATATATGGCATGTCAAGTATCCATTTTGTCCACCTAAATTAGGTGCCATATTTGGACATGATAATGATTCAAAACATGATGTTTGATCTGAGGGAGATTATTAGATTTAAGTGAAGGCAACAAGTTCTATATAAAAGTAAATTATTCATTTTAGTAGTCTATTTTTATATGATGTCATACCTTCTCGATGCCATAATGGGAACATTGTATAGGGACTTTAGGAAGATTTAGAGCCCAATAACAAATTGTATAAAGAGTTGCATTTGTGATTATTTTTAATTCATGAAAATATAATCCTATACTAAGCATATGATGCAAACTATAGAGGACATATATCCTTAAGTATGATAGGCTATTCATGAGGCCTTCATACCTAGAATATCAAAGAGCATATCAAATACATTTGTTCCTTCGGGTGATTATTATCTATACCTAGACTATATGGTGATCATGATTTCTAGACATAAGCTCAACCCTTTATGCCTCCCCATGTATGTGTTAGATAATAATCCAGAGCAATAAATTACATTTCAATTTTGGTGGATTATGGAAGAGGATTTGATAAAGCAAAAAAAAAGAACATTTTATAGATCCCACATGATAATAGGAATAATGTGTTATACAATGAGGAAGCACTTCATGGATGTGGGAAATAAGAAGAATTATTAGTTGGCCACCTTGCCTCATAAATATTGGGATCCTCATGATTGAATTCAAAAGCATATTAAGGGCTTTAGTATTTCATACAATCATGTTCCCTCTGACCATGAATTTTTATTCTTAAATACAAAGGATGACACCCAATTCATAGAAATTACATAGATTACAGGGATTAAATATGATATTTTAGATATTATTTAAGGAAACCTTAAATTTAAATTCAAGAGATGCATACAATAATGCCACCCCTTGGAGGATGGACTACTTCAGATTTTTGGGGAAATATACTCCATCAAAAAATAGAGAAACAAGGGGAGCCTTCTCCATAATATCTCTAAGTATTGAATCTTATGGAGATAGAGCTTGGGTTGAGTGAAATAGATCATAGAGGGACTCAAGAGGATCTAATTAACTTGCACTCTTATGATTTAGAAGGCCAATATCAGCCATCTACACCACCATTGTAAACATCTACAATACATGAGGTTCATACTACCTAAATTGAGCAAGCCTCCTCCCCACCATTAAAGGCTACAATTTTATATAAGATGAATCCAAGGGCTCTTTCCCTCATAGATAACCCAACTATTGATCAACCATAAATATTCACACCTTCAATTTAAGAAAAAATAGTAGTGGAACAAGAAATAAATGAAGAGGAGGAATTAGAAGGAGCCAAGGCACTTAGCCTTACAGTTGATAAAGGGAAATCACTAATGAAAGATGATAAATCAAGTAAGAAGGCTAAACCTTCAGTCCCTTCTTCCCAAGTTTCCTCTTTTATTCCCTTTTTTGGTTTAGTTCCCATTAGTGTTGTTTTGAAAACACATTTTCTCACTCCAAAAGTGGAGGATATTACATTTACACCTAATGTTTTAATTTCCCCCATAATGTTAGCCATGTCTATTATTTTCACCACTACTAACTTTCCTTCGTAGACTACCTCAACCCAACCTAAGACCAAAAGGAGGGATTTCAAGAAGATTGAAACAACATTGGTGAACTCTCAACTCCATGTCTCTTTTACTTAAATTAATATACCAATTTTTTCCACTAGATCCTCCCCAGATACTACTATCATATCCTCAAAGAATGCCAAAAGAGGTAAACAAGTATATACAATCCACCACTACCTTAATATGGAGGTTTTTATTGGTCTAAGATGATATGGCCCTACCTTCTTAACTTACTACTCAAAGGATATTAAATGCAATAATTAGAGGATTAATCAATAAAGGCTACAATTTAGGATACACAGTCAATAAAACCAACCCAGCTAGTTATCCCAACATGGGTAGTTGATCTTAGATCAAAGGTTTCTCAAAATCCTAATTTTAATATCATAGATCTACCATAAATAACCTCCTTGTTTGATAATCCCTCAAGAAGCATCCAAAGGGTTAGTAAGAGAAAATTGGAAGATGAATCTAGGAGGGAGATCATTCTTGAATAAATACAAGAAGTATTTTCCTTTTATAAGATAAATAATAGATAGCTAGGGTAGTCCTCATATATAGAGGAATTTAAGTCCCTTAAATAAACTCATAAAGATGCTATGATAGAATTACATGAGAGGAAAGAGATGTCTAGGTATGAGCTAGAGAAAGAGTGAGAGAAAATCAAGGAATAACAACAAATAGTCCATATCCCTCAAGAGATTGAGACTGAAGCTCAATAGGATGCATTAAAGTGTTACAATGTTATTGAAACAATTAAGGCAATGAGGGAAAAATTGGCTCCCAATATTATAAAAACCAAAAAACTATTTCATTCTTTGAATCAAGATGAAAATAATTTGAAATTATTGATTCATTATGATATTATTAAACCATATAGCCCTCTATAATCAATGACACCACTAGAGGCTTCAAGCACCCTTAATTTGGTGGTAATTATAACTCAGGAGGAGAGAGGGTGGATTACGATAGATGGGGCAACAATGCCCAAGCATCAAGAACATGAAACTCTCATTTTAAAAATCTTAAAAGAATTAAAATTATTAAAGTTAAGGGATGCCATAGGCAAGCTTATCACTAGAATCAATTCTGGTCAACTCCTTCAAGAAACATCTGATAATTTCAAACAGAGCCTATAGGGATTTTCACTTGAAGATATTAAAGTTGAGTTGAGTTTTTCTAGGAAAAAGGTGACAAAAGTTGAAAATTTTAAAATAAACTTCTAGAATACAAAAGTGGAGCATGAAAATCTCCTTGATCAAGTTAATAACATGCATAGACCCTTGTTGCATAGCTTATATATCATCAAGTAGTACCATGATGTAGGACACAAGTGTTATCTAGAGTTGGAGGCAAATAAGAAGACTGACACCATAGTTTCTATTTCATTTCCAACATTAATAGTAATGACTCCAACAATTAGCACATACATGCACATACCTACCTAGTCTTATTTCAAAGGCCAATTTTGTGCATATCAATACAAAGGTGTTAGTTTTATACTCATAGTCTATTTTTGTTAGAACATAAATAGAATTTTTCATAAATTATTTGTAAGCATGCACACATTACATCTCATTGTAAAGGATAACTTTAATTTTTGATAATTATAAGTTAATTATATGTATACATTACATACAGTTTTGAAGCTAGAGTTAAAACTAAGGTTATAACTATGCAATATACTTACAAATTTTCATGCACATCTAGGATGAGGTAACCCCTCCCAAAGTCTATATAAAAATATGTAACCCTCATTTTCAAGGGTTATAAAATTCAACATAGAATTAAATCAGTTTTTGATTGTCGCACATGTGTTGGCATATTTTCTCTCCAATTTTTTTGTAATTAGGTTTGATCTTTTTGGTTATTTGATTCAATAATTCTTAGTGTACAATAGCTACGAATAATTATTTTTATTATGATTCATATTCTAGTTTTAGATTTGTAATATCTACTAAATAATTATCAATTATATTGATTATTTACAAGTCAATTATATCATCTTTCTAAGTGTGTAGAGGTGTTTTCAATGATATAGTCTTTTGTGTATATGCAAAAATTATCCTAGATACCTCCTTGGTATGATTCATAACCTCATATGTACAAATATGCAAAAAATACTTCAAGAGGAAAAACCTTTGTCCTAGATCTTTGAGTTTCCTATATCAAACTATCCCAAACTACTTGACCATGTTTGTATGTGTGTGTTCAGTAGCTGATAACAACAAACATTGGTTTTGAAAGCACTTAATTATGAAGAATCCATCCTAAAAGGTAATTCTTAAAGACATAGATCCCTTCTTTTTTTCTTTACCCTTCCCCCTATTTTTTATTTTATTTTTGAGATCTACCCACTCTATATTAGTATCCACCCATCTATCAACTCACCTAGTTTTGAATTTCTTTTAGTAACCATTAATCAATACATAGTCCTAGTTAACAACCTACATGCTTTACCTTCTATTCCATCACCTAGTTGTTCAAATTGTATACATGCAACTCATGACCTAGAGTTGATTTTACCTCCATTAAGATCCTAAAATGTTAGAGGCTACCTCATTATGAATTGGTGTTCATAAAAATTACATCAACAAATTCCTCTTTTTCTAGCTCTTTTATTTATAGCAGATATTTATAAATTTCCTCACATTCCTTAATTTCTATGGGCTATATCTTTGATCCTTTAATAGGGGTTAATTTTCTAGGAAAAAATATTCTTATATTATCCCATTGTCTTTGAATTTAAATCAATCATCTTCCTTTTTTATTTTCTAGCCTACCTACACAAGGTTAGTATGGCTTGTGCTATTTTTTAATTTCCCTATTATAATGTTTGAAAAAAAAAACTTTTATCTATAAATTAGGAAATGTTTAATATAGAAATAAATAATATTTTAATCTATGAATTAAATAAATATTTAAGATAGAAACTAAAATAGCAAATAGCAAAAGACAATTGCCAACATTAGAGATTTTTAGTGTGACCCCCTTCCCCCAAAAAGGTGCCAAAATGACAAGCAATATTTTTACCTACTAGCTAACTAACATGATGCATGCAACCTAATCCATATGGGTTGGAGTAGCTGATAGTAACCTAAATCAATTATTTCATTAATTTTTAACCCATGGGCATAATATTAATAGGATTAATTAATTATATGTGCACACTGAATATTCTAATTTGACTCTTGGTGGACTTAAGAAAAGAAATTCCATAAAATGAAGGTGATTTTAAAATATTCAAACATACAAGAAATAAATTGAATAAATAAAAAAATTGAATTGGACTATTACCTAAGACTATTTTGAATCACACAAATTAAATTTACTTACTCACACATATACATATAAAATCTTAACACAACATTATATAAGCAAAACAAATTGATTAATTATACTAATGAGTTAGATTTGTTATAAAATTATTCTTGAGGGGGCTGTCATCTCTCATTATTAAGCTTAAATATTCTTATTAATAGAAAAAATCAATTAAATCAAAATGATATCTTCATTAAATCATGTAGAAATCAAATAT
>JARHVA010005481.1:517500-630000 GCA_037957365.1 Torreya grandis
TCATAAATGATTTGTACTTATATAAAACATACATGGTTATAACTCCATAAGACTTATGACACAAAACACCCATGGTTATAAGTCTAATGAGGGACTTATGGATGTATAGAATGCCCAAGATTTACACATAAATAGTAACACAATGAACGTACATTTATTGTATAAATTTTAACCATTATCCCACCAAATGATCACCATCCTCTCATCCATAATATGAAGTGTGTCACACATCATATGAATAATCATAATAAGAAACCCTAGAATGACATTAATTTACTCTAATGTGATGGTCACCTTGATAATGTCTCCCTCCACTACCCACCTATAAGTCTTAGTAGTATTATTTTATATCCCCAAGAATATGATGATGATATTTCCATTGAAAGGAATGTGTCACATTAGTATAATCCATATAAATCCAAGAGTCACATGCTAAAATTATCATACTACTAAAACTCTATCTATAAAATCCAACAACTAAATAACATCTACTATCCACCATAATATTTTTCATCTCTAAATAATATCAAATAATTAAAAAATATTACATTTTATTGTAAAAAATATGAAAACAAAGTTAAAAAATAAATTAAATCATAAAATCATAAATTTTCCAATATTTTATATTGCATCAGTTAATCATTCAACTAAATTGGTGATGCTTAAATTTTATACTACATTGGCCATACCATACAATTTTAACCAACACATTTTATAGCTATATCATCAATATCCTATGGTATATGTCATCACATCACACAAAAATATCATCCATTCCATATCTAATTGACCATCTAATAATCCTAATACATTGGCCATACCCTATGATACTATCTAAAATTAGTTTTTATACTACATGACCAATTGTTAATCTACATGTACAATAATTATCTACCTTATGCTATCAACCATACCCTATGATATCACCCAATTTATTAATTTTATACTATATTATCTATGCCCTATGATATCAACTAGCAACTCAGTTAACTATATTATCCATACCCTACGGTATCAATTGTGAATTAATGGTTTCCCTTACAAACTATATCAACTTAGTAATATAGTTTTATAAGGGTTGTGATTTATTTACCTGTCCCTAATAAATTACTTTATTCCTAGTTTATATTTTTCATCAACTACCCATTTCCCATCCTAAATCTACCTTTTTTATGCTTGTTGGGGCAAATTCCATTACACAAATTTTCCCTAACACCTAGATTCCCTAATCTAATTCATTCTACCAAAATGGACAAAAATATATAATAAATACACCATCTACCTATATATCTCTAGATGCAATTATTATACATTCCTCCATGTGTCTTCCTCCTCATATGTGAGCCATAGACTCTCAAATTTCTAAATCAGGATGAACATAGCTCTAGTTTTCAAAAAATATAAAATGTGCAAGTGAATAATTTTCTCCTATTTATAGTAAAAATATAATTTTTAAAAAAAAATAGTTATTTATAGTGAGATTATATTTTTTCCCATATCTATTCTTTTTTTATGTAAGTTATTTTCATGAACTAAAGAAGCTTTAAAATCCTAGTGATGTAGATAACTTTCATTTAATAATAGATTTTTTTGTTAAAAAAATGTTTTTTTTTCTTATTTTTCAAGTCTGACATTCATCCTTATTTATGGGCATCTTATATCACCTATGACAAATGAAAAAAATAACCAAAATTAATTATGTAAGTGAAGTAACATATTTTCACTCTATTTAATTTTAATTACTTTAAGTTCTTACACCAATTATTTTTATCTATGCTCTTTTGTGTTGCTATGTTTATTTCCAAGAGCAAAATATCACATTAAACTATTATGACACAAGATGAGATTTAGATGGGGCATAATTATTCACCTAATAGTTTTAATTTATCACTTTACAAATGCTTTCTCTTGAAGCCTCTTGTTGATGCATCTGTCTCCATGAGTGTATGCCTTAAAAGGTGCACTAGGAATGGGGAAAGATTGGCTTGTTGTAATTTTTGAGAGATGTTTGCATAAAATCCTATTACAACATCACTACTATCAGTATAAACTCCTCCAATTCTCTATTTGTCTTTCCCTTCCATCTATCTCTTTCTTATATTTTCTATTTTCCCTATATCTTATGGTATTAACCTAGCAAATACCTTCTATTTTGCACCCTTTTATCCCTTGTATTGTATCTTACATATTGATACAAATCTAAGTCTCTCTTCTAAATTTTTTACTCTATCAGATTAAAAACTGCCATTTTATTATATTTTATGGTTTTTTTTAGTAATGGAATAATATATATAGGGTAATATTTCATTCCTAGTAAGATATATCATATTAATACACTCTACGTTAACTTGTATTTATTCACTAAGGAAGTATTTGGGAGAGTTAGTGGTTTAGAACCTTATCTTCGTGGTCTTGTATTATGTTTCCATTGAAGCTTAATATAAGAGGTCATTGGTAGTTTCAAATTAAGGATATCTATGTCTTCATCTACATTTTTAATGTATTCACGGTACAACATCCATTACAAATGTTGAATTATTATTAATTATGCTAATATCATTAAAATAACATTGAATAAACATAAAATTAATGAATATAAATGAAACAATCTTACCTTAATATCAGTCAAACCACAAATTCAAGATGAAATATTTTTTAAGTGGTGAATTTTAAAATAGATAAAAATACCACATCTATTAGAGGGCTTATAATTTATAAATATCCAAGTACAATATTTAATGTAAGATAAGAGAAGGAGAAATAATAAATATTTCAATCCATAACCATGCATCTCAATATGAGCATGATAAATTGAGTATAATGATAGAGGAGAGATCAATTAATAAAGATAGATGAAGGAACGGGTAGTTACAGATAATCCCATCATGACTTGTAAAACCTTATTAATGTGTGTCAAATGTCCCTAATCCTCATAAGATGAGATATGTGAATGTGAAAAGCGTGGAGGGAGTTACAAATGAATATAAATCAAATATTTATAAAAAATATAAAAATAGGTGTGACACTTTATAGATATGTGATAAAATTAATATATTATAATAATAAATTCATAGCTAAAAAATAAACTTAGCATTAACATAAACTAGCCAAAAAAAGTTAGGATAAGTGAACCCAAAAAATATTAATTTCCAACACTCCACCTTATGCTTAATTTTGGGGTGACAAAGTGGATAAAAACTTATAAAAAAGGGATTTGACATTACATAATACTCCACAATTGGAATTTACTTTTATATGAGTTACAATAGTTTTTGGGAGAAAAAACAAGAAGTAAAGCTATCAATAGGAAGCAAGATAAGGGTTCTATCATCAACAATCTCCAAGAATCCTCTTTAAATAAGAAGTTCAATTCATAATGAAATAAGTACCAATAATATGGATAAATTATCCACTAAAACTTATAAAATATAATCTTAAGCAAATTTTCATGTTAAATAAAGAATCATGCCTTAAAAACATGTTCTACTTACAAGTAATGCGATAAAAATAGATGTAAAAAAGGGGAAAAAATAATAAAAGATAACTTCCATAATCAAAGTGTGTAATCATGTAATGGAAATTAGTCAATAAAATAATTAGTTCCAAACAAAAAATATTTAACTGATAACCTACCATAAGAATTATGCATAAAAGAAAGGAATTCCTCAAAGAGGAGTCAAATATTTATCACTTTTAAATATATCCTAGTTGAATAAATTGAGGAGTTATTAGATGAATGAACATCAAATTATTGATAAGATATAATAAATTTTGGTAGCCAAATTGGTTTAACCTTTGTATGAGTTGTTTTAGTGGTTTTCCAACAATAAAAAATGTCATGAGTAGGTTTTCCCCAAGGTTTTTATGAATGTAATTTCCAACATTTAGAGATATGATGCCCATGTTTACCATAATGCTCAATTTTTTTATGATTTGTAATGAAATGATCATAATAAGCTTTATATTATGATATTGAAGAGCACTATTATGAAAATTTCTTTGGTGAGGGGGACTATATGACTTCAAAGTACCTTTAGAATCATTGAACCTAAACCTTGCATAATTCATGCTAATTTTATGTAAAATAGACTCAACAATGTAATTTTCATGTTTTACAAGACTACCTCCAATATAACCCATTAAATTCACAATTAATAAATTGTGATTATAAATGTTTTGTTAGATATGAATATTATATTTAGAATAAGAATAATAATTAAAGTAACATTATGAAATTTGTGAACATGTTCAAAAGACACAATTTTATTATTAAGTGAGTCAACTGACTTATCAATATTCTCCAAATTTTCATGAAAGGATTTTTACAATAAATTAATGGTCATTTTCTTACTTTTAACTTGAAATATAATAGCATTGATCTCATTATTTTGAAAATAAAAATTTTGCATGAAAATTTGAAATGGTAAAAAAATTCTACTTTAAACTCTATTTAATAGTAATAAGGATTGATACAAATTAAGAAATATTCAATTTGTAAGAAATATCATGTGAAAATGAATGATAATTTTCCAATGAAATCACAATATTATCTACAATAATAAATAGATAACATTTTGAAAATTTTCTCACATAGAAAGAAAAGAGGAGATTAGACTAGTTGCATTTAAAATATGGTATGAGTGACACTAATGGAAATGGCATAAAAAGAATTATTTTATTTATATAAAAAAATAATTTTGGTTTGTTTATTTATTTGTTTTTTTATTAATATTAATTAATTAATATTAATAAACATAGAACAAGATATCCATGTAGCAAGTGGATATAAAATCCAAAAAACTAAGATCTAATCTCCACTTATCAATTCTTTTAATAAAAAAGGACTATAGTCAAATTCACCAAGTTGAGTGATGAAGTATAGGGTGTAGAGAGGACATCAAATTGAATTAAAAAAAAGGAAAAAAAAATATACCCTAACATAAACTTGTCAAAAATACATATAAATACACCTTCAATCAACAAAAAAATTCAAGAGAGAAAATATGCCAAGTGGACAAAGTGTATGTAGAAGAAAATAACATTACTTAGACATCAATCACATGTCAAGAAGAAGATAATAAAATAATAATATAGTTAAATGCATTATCCATTACATAAAAAATATTAGAACACATTAATAATGAAAATTAAAAAAAATACACTAGTACACACTAATCCAAATATGCCACATAATTAAAAATATACTACTAAACATTAAGCCAAAGAACACTTTTCATAAGAAAAAAATTATATGCATTAATCGAAATACACCACATATCAAGGTGACATACCTATAAAAAGGGTGAAAATATATAAATATTTAATTAGAAGTAACAGGAAAATGATTTTTATTAGAGTAAGTCAAAATGAAAATGTATTTGGAAAAAAATGCAAGATAGGTAAATTGCCAAAGGATAATTATGGAGATAGCTAACTAGTTAACAAAACATAGTCCAGAAACATAGAACAATATGGATCATTAGTATGGTAGATGAAAATATTTTTAAAATAAAAATAAAAATTTAGATTAAGATTACAATGAGTATATAACCAGACTTAGAATGCCACAAAGCAATAGAAGATGCCAAGCTAAAAAAAACAATGTTAAATAATAGATACAAACAATAATAATTTTAAACCAAAAATGCCAATAAAATAATTCAAAAGATAACAAATAAGGGTGAAATTATATATAAAATAAACATTTTATTGAATAAATAGGTTGATAAAATCCAACTCCAAAGATAATAATATAAAAGTGTGTTGAAATAAGAACATAATACTACAAAAAACATAGTTTTGATGCACTAAAATCCTAACCAAATAAGGAAAATTGTCACTTTGAGATAAAAATTCAAATAGAATACATGATTATATAAAAATAGAATAATACACCTATAGGATACTTAATAGAACCATAATAACACACTACCAAAAAAAAAGTGATGAAACAGTTTAAAAATAAGAACTAGGATATAATATTGACAAATAACAAATCTATATAATATAATGCCATAAATTATTGCTCATATAAGCCTAGAAAATTTTGTTAACAAGGACTCCACACATTTATATGAATTCAAATATCTTATAAAAAATGTAAGAAAGGGTTAAAATAAAAAGGGTAGGAAAAATAATTCTTTTCTGCCCAATGGCCTACAAAAAAATTAACATTCAACATTAAGATATACTAGTTTTGATACCATATTAAGAATTATGCCAATATAAATAAATTAACATTTAATAAACATAAAATTAAATTATATAAATGAAAAAAATATTACCTTAATATCAAATAAACAACAAATATGAGAGACAAGATGTGTCAAGTGAGAAACCATCAAATAGAGAAAAACCTCACATATATAATAATGTCTACAATGTATAAATATACAAGTACAATATTTAATGTAATGTAAGCAAAGGAGAAAGAATAAAGGATCTAGTCCATTAAAAAGCATCTCAAGATTAGCATGAGTAAGTGATATAATGAGAGAAGAGAGCTCAATAAATAGAGATAGAGGAAGGAATAGAGAGTTAAAAATAATCCCATCATGACTTGCACAACCTTCTTGGTGTGTGTAAAATATCCATAATACCCATAAGGTGTAGGGAATGTGGATGAAAATTGTAGAGGGAGTTCAAAGTGAATGCAACTTCAATATTCTATAAAAGGGATAAAAGAGGTATGACACCTCATAAATTTAGGATAAACTAAATTTATTATAATAATAAATCCAAAACTAAACATTAGATTAAGGATTAACCTAAACCAGTCTTAAAATTTATAAATGAACCCAAATAAGATTAATATCTAACACCACTTGAGCCAAAGAGGAATATTGAAATGTTAATAGGTTCATTTCAAGGTACGTATTTCTATCTGATGATGCAAGTTTGTGACACACTCTAACATGTTCTCCAACATAGCTTGAGCCAAAGAGGTCAATTGAAATGTTTTTAGATCCATTCCAAGGTATGTATTCCTATATAATTATGCAAGTTTGTGACCCACTCTAACATGTTGAGGGGATAAATCCCTCTCATTTTCTGAGCAATGGTTTCCCACTCTAAGGCATGAGTTACAAGTATTTGGTTTTATGATAAACATATGGTGGAATATAAATTGAGGAAGGTGACTGTAAACACCCCATTTTGGCTGCAATTGGCTTTTGACTAGACTTTAGACTAATTTCTATCAACTAATGCAAATTAAACCTAGGAATCACTAAATGTCTCAATTTTGTCTACATATAATTCCTTATTTCTCATAATCATGTTAAGGCATTCCTATTTAGGGTATTATCCTATATGAAATGATAAACTATCATGGATTCATCCCCTTTCACCTTGTGACCTATCAGCTGACAGTTCGGCCTTTGGACCCATTAAGCAGGGAACTTGAACAATTCCTAAAAGAGATAAAAAGATAATCAAAATGAATGAGATAATTAATAGATTAAATTCTTAGATAGATAATCTAGTTTCAATAAATTAATATCTAAAAATGGAAATTCAAAATATCAAGCCTCTTCATGATTACTTTTGTGAGTTGTAAAACATTCATAAAATATCTAATAAATATATGAATTTGTGAGCCATTCTTATTAATTAAAAATCATAATTACATGTATCCTCCTTAACTTAACTAGGGTTATCTTTATCTCACCTAGGGTTAGTTTTAACTCAAGCATGCTTAATCTTAAGCTAATACAACTTGGGTGAGATTTCACTTTTGAGGCTATAGATAGAAGGCCTCACCTATTGATTTAAAAGATTTTATAGTGAAATGTTATTATGCCAAAATACCTCTAAAAAAGCTTCATTGTAGTGTTATTGTTATAGGCTTAATTTTCACCCTTGGAGAGGGTTGTTTAAGATCCTTCCAATTAAGCTATAATATTAGGACAACCCCACGCTATGAGTAACCTATGTAGGTTTTGAACCTATAGAGTAGGTTGGCTTCTTCTTTGATGCTCACCTAAGCTAAAAATAAGCCTAATGCTTCATGGGGAAAAGGGTTAGAAAGGGGATAAGAGATCCTAATAAGTTTAGCCATGTGATGAATCAAACTTAAAATGGAAACTCCCATAATCTTGGACCCACACTAGATCAGTAGAGGATAATACTAGCTCACACAACCTCAAGATCAAACTACTTGCATAAGTATTTCATAGAAGAGGTTTAGAGTAGATCACTAATATAGACCTATAAATAGCATTTAAAACTCCCTAAATAAGGTTATAATGGAGGGAAATGGATGAGGAATATTATTCTTCACATAATTCCATCATGCACAACTCACAAAACCATATCCAAGGCATGATATAGATAAAGAAAGTCCTTATTACATTAAGAGGTAATTCTTACAAATGCTTGACAGGGTCAAGCCTAATCAAGATGAGCATACTTTTTAGTATCCCAAAAAATTCCCTATCTCTTAAAAATCTAAAAACTCTAAAATATTAGAGGGTTTTACAAATGGAATTAATGGGATAATATAAAGAAGGGAGAGAGAGAAGAGGGAACATGTTTCAAGAATAGTTAGTGAGCTTCTAGCTTTCAAATGATGTTCCACCATCATTTGGTCCAATCATGACATAATCCATCATAATAAAGGTATTATTTGCTTTTCCTAATAGTTTCCAAGAAATATACTAGAAGACAAGAGCTTTGCCAAATATGACAAGTCATTATCTTGTTCATGAAAGGGACCCTTAGGCACTATGAAAATCTAGTAAATGATCAGGCTACTTTTCCAACCACCAAATATCTATATTTGATATTATATGCATCTTTACACTTGGCTTATGTGTAAGTAAAAAATCCTTACATCCATAAACCTGATTGAGCTTTGATTATGTTTGATTTGGCCAGCTATTTGTCAGGAGCTTGGCTTGGGATGATCTTTCATTGATTACACATAGCTACCTTTTGATTTGAGAACTAGACCTAGTTTAAATATAAATGAAAACCAATCTAATATCATTATTTTTCCTATATTCCACATAGATATGAAATCATTATCAATTCCTGGTCCCATATACAACAAGTTACCACTATATTAGGCATAAAAGACCTAAGCTATCTCTATAAAGCCATGATGGCAATGCTTGGTGATTTTTATGAATTCTAGTCCAACTTGGATCATATTTGAGCTTGGCTATATATATTTACACCATCTTAGGTATATTAATTTTCTTTTCTTGAGTCAAGCTACTCCATCAACCTTAGTAAAAAATGTCCTGGCTTGTTTCTTCATTCATTGGTTTTCAAAAATCTAGCTTGGCTCATTGACCCTTGACTTAGGCCACTCCATTGGATTTGTGAGGTATGAACAAACAAGATCCCTCAAATATATCTTTGAATTTTCAACCTTGTCCAAACTTATATCATGTGTCAAATGCATGTTAATCCTTAGGATCCTATTATCAATCTTTTAGTTCATGCACTTATGCCATGTGGTTGTTGTATACACATAATATTTTCAAACTTTTATTGATTACTGCCACTTTATATCTTTTAGGAACATATCAAGTCTCAATCTCTCTGAGTACATGCCTTAATAGGTACACCAAGAAAGGGGTGGGTAGACCATTGATGATTCATAAGATTGTTATTCCTTTTTCCACTTTCCATCCACACTCTAGCCTCCTAAAACCATTAAACCCAAGATTATTATTCTTATTCCTATCTATTCCCATCATTTTCTATGTTTTATCCTTCATTTCTTACCTTAGAACCCTTTTGACCTATCAATTGTGCTAGGTGGACTAGGTTGACCTAGTATAGTTTATGAACTTTTTCTCTCTTTTGGTTTGTTGGCCTCTTGGCTGACCTAGCATAGACCTAGAGTGTTAGCCCCAAAAATGTGCTAAGTTTATCAAGTTGACCTGTCATAGTTTAAATTCTCAAAAAAAATTAGAGTAATATACTACTATATATACAAGGTCATTTATGATCATTTCATAAGATCAAAGAATTAAGTGAAGAAGTGTGAATGAACATCTACCTATTGACCATTCTACTTGGGGAATAAATCTTTAGGGTTTAATAATTTATTTGGAGCTCTAATCTCATCTTGTTGATAAGTATTTTAGATACTTGGATAGGTTGTATAGCCTAGATCTGATTTATCTTAGTTATCCTTACATACCATGATAATATCTTTTGAAGAACCTTGTCCAAGGGAGAGATTGAGGCTCGGAGCATTCATCTTCAAAGGTTAGTATTCCTAACTTTATTTATCCTTTGTAAGAGTAGAAAGATAGAGCATATGTATTATTCTCTTCTATGTATTAGGATTTCATATAAATTGATGTGAGTGTATGTTTTCTAGACATGTTTAGTTTAGTTATTTATTTATTTTGTTTCTAACCCCTATTTTGTGCCACAAGCTTCAGTGCACAATAGATTAGATTTTCTTTTATTTGATATTTGAATAGTGAAATTTTAAATCATAGGACTCTTTTAGGGTTTTTATGAGATTATAGTAGACTATAGGTTTTATAACCCTATCTCACATGGTGTGTTGTGACAAGTGATCCCCTAATCAGATCTAGTGGATCCTCACATTGGTCATGATCTTGATTAACAATTGTATGGCCCTAATTAGAAGTGTAGGTGTGCTCTATCACATCCAATCTAGGATGGATTTATGGACATGATGCATTTCTAATTGCATACATTATGGTGAACTCAATGTGAATATAACCCTTGAAATATTTCTTTCACTTATTTAATTTATATTCATTATTATATTTATCATATATTTATTATGTTGGATCAACCCTATTGACCTAGTTTATTTATCTCTATGTGTAGGTTTGTAGGAATAGGTAACTAGCTCGACTATCTTGACCTAGTATAGGTTTCAAAACTTATAGAATTCTATTCAGAAAAATATATCAACTAGCTTGACTTAGTGAAAGTTTTTTTTAGTTTCTATACTTTGAGTCCAGCCTACTAGGTTGACCAAGTCAACATAGTACATTAACTAAGTTAACTTGATTGACCTTGTTTATTTTTAGAATTTGCTTCCACGGTATATTTTTTACCCTATTGACCCTATTCAACATGAGTTTCCATATATTTTATCAACTATACCTTGTTTCAAATTTGAAATAAACCATATATGCTAATCACATATTTCTTTTCAATTGCTTGCATTCTTAGAATAGTTCACATAGTGTAATTAGGTGGTTTTCAATTAATAGTTTAGTTTCACTATTTTTATTCTTTTTCACACATGGAAAAACCACATAAAAGTCAACAATCATTTAAATATTTGACTACCCAAGTCTACCTACTTGGATTTCATCACTGATGGGGAAGCCAACTTGATGCTCTAGTTAATTATAAATCATGGTTAATAGTATATTTTGGATAAGCACCATTACCCTTATTTATGTTGTGTATGAAGTGAGGGGGTAATCCCCAATACCAAGCTTGTATCATTTCCACTACAATCCCTTTCATCCTAAACTTACTTGAAACTATCCATATATTTCTATCTAGTACCTTGCTTATAGCCAATATCCCTTTAAACTTAAAATCATTCCTAATAATCTAATCAACATTATAGGTTGACCAAGTAGTTATCCTTTATTTAAGTTGTTTTCTTTCTCTTTGATCAATTGTGTGTGAAAAAGATTTCATTAGCCAATGTTAGTTCAAGATTTTATTTTGTGTGCATTAATTATATTGGCTATCATTAAATCAATTAAATGTCTATTTATATTTTACTACTTATTGATTTCTTCCATTAATTGCAATTATCTTACTTTAATTCATAGCTTTCTATCATTCTTTGTTTTCTTCCCTATCTACTATGCTAGGTCAACCATATCGACCTAGTATATTTTTTAGCCCCTATACACTGTGCTAGGTTGACTTGGTCGACCAAGTGATATTTATAGTACCTTTACATTTTTTTACTAGTAACTATTTAGTGAATTAGGTTGATACTGTGGACTCAATATAGTTTTATAGTCCCTATTTTACACTAGGTTGACTAAGTCAACCTAGTACCATTATCAGTCACTTTATAATCCTTTGCTTTCTCATCTTGTCTCTTTTCCTTTCATCATAGACTTTCTATTTGGTGACAACATTGAAGTTCAGTCAATAGACATGATGGAATTTACCATTCTTAATAGGGCCTCCCATAGACAAAGTAGGGATTCTTTCATAAATTCTAATAATGTTCATATTGCAACCTACACATGGACTATGGGACCCCTCCTCATGCCCCTTTGAAGAAAAATTCTCCTCTTATCTTAGATAATCAACTTGAGTTAGAGTATACTCTTGAAATGCTTTTATCTATCATGAAATTCCTTCAACATAGAGGGCAGGATCCTTCCACCATCTATAACCTCATGATTAGCCATCAAGTTGAAAAACCTTATTCTCCTACTCCAACATTTTCAAATAGATTCAGGGGTCCCAATTTATTTACTTCTCAACCTCTTCCTTCAATCTTGACTCCTTATGCTATGACATCTTCTTCTTTAACTTATTCCACCTCCATGCCTAGTATCTCAACTAACATAGTAGGTTTTAAATCTAGTGGGCCTCTTATAAGATAACTATCCTTAATCCTTCCACTAGTCCATCATTTTCTACCCAGAGAACTCATGCTTTTAGTGCTTCTTCCTCTCAACCATTTACTAGTCCATTTGTTTCTTCATAAGAAAATTTTTCCACTAGTGCCTTACATTCTCATAAATCTTCTCAAGCTCATACCAATGCTAATAGCAGTACCAAAGCCACTCATAATAACTCTAATACTACTTATTCTAATAACACTAATCAAGCTCATCAACAATTGTTCCAAACTCTCAATCAAATGAACACCTTCCAAGCTCATAACATGAAACAAATGATGAGAATGCAAAACCACATTTTAAATCTTCAATCCAATCCTCAACCAATGGTTTAGGGCACACATAACCAAAGTGTTCCTCCACATCCTCTTTGATATTATCAAGTTAATCTCATTCCTCAACCTCTATTAGTCAAAATAGTCATCAAGCATTTACAAAATGAACCTCTTACCACCCAAATTGATAACAATGGCATTGGAGGTATAACACCTACAATCCCTTATAATGGATCAATCGATCCTATCCTTTACCTCAATACATTTATAAATATTTAAAAGGATTAGGTCAAATTAAATATCTTTCTTGCTACCAAAATCTTATCCAAAACCCTCATGGGTGATGCCTTGGATTGGTACAATCAACCTAGAGCACACTCTATCACTAGTTTGGAAGACATAGTAAATGCCTTAGTTCAAGAATTTCAAATGAGTGATCTTCTAGAAAACACTTTGGCCCATTTCATCAATTGAAAACAAAATGAAAATGAAACTAACCAAGCCTTTGTTAAAAAAATGGAGGATTTTGTCAAACAAATGTGAACATAACATGGTATATGAAAATCACTTTCATCTATTTTCAAATTATTTATTTCCTAAATTACAATATCAAGTATGTATCCTTTCTCCACATACCTTAGAGGAAGATATCGATCAAGCCAAAAGAGAAGATTTCCTCATGCATCAATTCAAGCTGACCTAACCTTATTTAGGCCCTATTAGTAAATAACAAAAATACAATATTACAAATGATGGTGTTACTAATTCATATGACACCAT
This sequence comes from Torreya grandis, assembly GCA_037957365.1. Classification (NCBI taxonomy): domain Eukaryota; kingdom Viridiplantae; phylum Streptophyta; class Pinopsida; order Cupressales; family Taxaceae; genus Torreya; species Torreya grandis. The sequence goes on from JARHVA010005481.1 coordinate 531,164, forward strand.
TCAGAATGTTTAAGCTGTCATTCCTACCCATTCTTTGGAACTAGTTCCTTGTCAACAATACACTAATATTCATTTATCAATAAATAACATTAATGTTCACAAGCCTTTATCTTTGATCAAATTTCTTAAACATCTACCTATGCCTCTCCCTCAAGAGCTTAACCCTACTTGACCTATGAAATCATGGTATGATCCTGATAAGTTTTATTGGTTTCATGCTAGTTGTGCTCATTCTCACGAGACGTGTAGATAAATTTGTAGTTTAGCCATGGAATTTCTTTTTGGCCCAAATTTAGATCATGACTCCATTATCTATAAGTGTCAACAAGCTTATGAGATTGCTTCCAAAGAATATAATCACATGATAGAACTCAAGCCCTAAATCAAGAAAACACTCATGTATCTATCTATAAAGACCCCTTACCTAATCATCAACCAATCTAAGAAAGTCAAGACAAGCCCACTTCTTCTACCAATAACATAGAAAGTCTTGTTTAACTAAATTACAAAGAGAATGTGGTTAGCATGAACAATATGAAAAGAGTGGTGGCTTTCATTTATTCACAATATATCTACACTCCTTCCCATAATACATAACTTGTTATCCAAGATTATTCTCCAACTCATTTAAATGAGTTAAGGAATGAAAATATTATTTATTTTGATGATCCAATTTATGATTCCCCCTTGGATGACACATCTTATACTATTTCTACTTATCTCCCACCATCTTCTAATACCAATGATAATACAATTTATACTAACACTTCTTCCATATTTCAAGATCAATATAAAGCCACTACTTCTTTATTACCAAACATTTTACAACCTTCTTCTTAACCTTCTCATTCTTATCAACATAAGTTTCAATACTCTTTAGATCCACCTTATGAAGGCCTTCTTAATAATTATGCACCTATATCTAACAATATCCTTATGGGTTATGATGAGTGGGATCTCATTGTAGAACTTAATAATATTCCATCTAAAATAGCTTTTCTTGAACTCATGAGGACATATCCACATCATATAAACTACCTCATGCAACTCTTATTTGAAATGAATATCCCTTACCCTCCTCTAGTATGATGGGAGGCAACTTTATCTAGATATGAGGATAGTATATTACATCAATGTGAAGAAATGTCCATTAATATTGATGAAACTTTTTACATTTTTCTTTATTTATGAATTCCAATTTCATTTATGATTCCAGACAAGATTTTGCTTCATGAAAATGATCCTCCATTGTTTATTAACATCCAAATTAGTTATATCCAAGTTAAGTGAGCCTTGATATATGAGGGTTATAGCAGGTGTCTCTTCTCTTAATTTCATTAAGACTCTTAGGTATTCTAAATTTAATCTTAAGTTTACATGCATCACATGCCAAGGATATGATAAAAGGAAAATGCCTCCTTTAAGGTGTGTGTGGCTTCCCATCATCATCCCACCTATCACCATTCATGTGAAGGTTATGATATTCAACTTTCCCCTTTCATATAACATCTTACTTGGTAGGTTGTGGACTCATCATATGTGATCTATCACATCTTTCACTTATTAAGGCATTGAATTTCTTCACAATGGAGCCATTTACAAGATTCAAGGAGACACTAACCTTTTAAATTTAGAATAATTAAAAGATCATGGTGTCTTTAAAATTTCTACTCTTTAACCTTTTCCTAATGTTCCATTTCATGAATCATAATGTTTCACCTTTACTATCAACTCAACTAGAGGTTATAGTGGGCATTCTGAGCTCATTGTAACATTCCTCCCAACCTTTTAGACTTTGATTATGATGATCCTGATGAGATTAACTTAAATATCACAATTTTTGATCTCTCACCTCATCTCCTCTTATAACTCCCTACTTCCTTGCAGCCTCATTCTTGTAAGACTCCTTGTAATGACATTCCCCTAGTCTTAACCAAGATTAGGCACTCTATTCACCAATTTTACTCTAATGACAAGGTTGTCCTGACATATGTCATAATTCTTCATAATCCATATTATGATTATGACTATTGTTTAGATGATCCTCTTTTAGGTGGCCTTGTCCAAGCCTATGATGTTGAGATTGTTCATTACCACTCTTATTTTCTTGATTATTTTCATATATCTCATCATTTTATTTTGTTTATAGTTCTTGATTCTTGTATTTTTTCTTTATCATATGTAGAGATGGCACTGATACCTTCATTTTTTGAAGAACCACTTAGGACCATGCTCTTGGATCATTTTATGAATAGACCTTACTACATTTCCATACCTAGGGAAATCCTCCTTAGACCTTCTATGAATCCTACCCCTTCTTCAATAGGGCCAACTATAATTAAGCCTATTCCTTTTTCCACTCTAGTTGAGTCAATTTCATCTACTATTATTATTGATCCTCTTCCTACATCTCTTCCTAGTGCTCCTCTTATTGATCCTAGTTCCACTCCTTCCCCATCATCACCCTCCCTTGATGATGGTTTGCTTCCACTACCTAAGAAGGATCCGTTGCCTACCGAATAGGTTGATGGTCCTTTTCAACTACTTCCCTTCCTATTTAACCTCTTTTGTGAGTGTTTTTAAAACCACTTATAAGTGTACCTATTGCTTTCATGGGATATATAATAATTCTTCCACCCATTGTTGTGAGTTTTGATAATATATTGATACCTTGCATCCTTCTTCCCCATTATCAAACAAAGACATACCCCCCAAAGTTAATTCTTAAATATTTACCTAAATATGGCGAGCTATATTTTCTATGGCATCTAACATCACATCGATCATTTTTGCATTCTTCAACAACATCTCATGGATCATTTTTTATCCATCCCTAGACCTTCTACCATTCTTCCCATAGGGCATTCTTGCAAGAAGGCTCCTCCTTCTCCCATGGTTCCACCTCTAGTGGTTCCATCACCTCTTATTATCTCTTCACCACCTTTTGTGCCTACACCATGATTTCTTCACCTTTGGACCCTCCCTCACTTTTGGATCCTTCTCCTTATGTTTGTCATTAACTCATGGATCCCTCTCCACCCATGATTCCTTCTTTTCCTATAGATCCTATTTCCACACATTTTATTGACCAGTCTTTGCCTAAATTTCCTCCTCAACATGATCTTTTGAGCATTCCTACTTTTTCAATTGAGGAGATTAGAAAAGAATTATTTACCTAGTATTAATTGAAGATTGATGACACCTTAACATTAGTACGTATTTAGATTCATAGATACTTATTTGATGTACTAGATAATGTGTGTGGGTAGATTAACTAGTATTTGTGAGCACGTGCATGGTGCTTTCTCATTTATCTTTGGATTGGACATGTGATCCAATATTATTTCTACTTTATTATATTGTTTGATGTTGTGTCAAATTCTTTCTTATATTATATCACGTTTCTCTTTCTTATTATACTATAGTTAGCTTATGTTATCATTCTACATTTTGCATATACTTGTCTTTTCCTTATCATTGTTATTTTTCCATTAACTGGATTTCTTTCCCTTTAGATTTTTTCTCAAAACTCTTCCCTTTTATCTTCATGATTATTTACTTTCTTATCTTGATTTCTCATAGATAATTGTCATAATGACTTGGTTATATCTACCCACTTCCCTTTGATTACTGTCTCCTATTACCATCTGATTAGTTAGTAATCAATATTTCTCATTACTATTTCCTTTCATTGGAACTCCTTTAGATCTCTTTTTTCCCTTCATCCTTTTTTTTCAAACTAAGAATGTACATGGTTGAGACTTGAGATCACATGCTTAGATCATTGTCAATCCTAAGTGTTCTAGTCAGTCTTTTGTCTTGGGTCACTCAGCTTCATTTAGCCTCAGTCTACAACTCATTCATGTATATCACTATCTCTCTTATGATTGATCATTAAAAATCTATATGGAAGAGGAATCTTAAAAAATACTTCAAAATAAAGTTAAAATCCAAAGTAGTTAAACAAAAGGCAATGATATCAAAAGTAAAAAATATTGAATATTCATAAAAGTCTAATCACACTAAAATATGTGATTCAAAGCACATATCCTTCTTCTAGTCAAATCTTAAACTCCACAGTTGGCCTCGTGGTAGAGTTGAGGTCCTTTTGGGGGTGGTAAGCCAATAGGTTAGAAGAGGAGAATAAAAAAAATCTTTTAGTGCTACCTACTTTTTCATGTAAGTACCCAATCTTTATAGTAGACTGAGAGCTCTATAAGGTGTCCTAAGGAGCAGGGAACACATTTTGGGAAGGTAGGTCCATTTTAATTTTTCTTATAATAATCTACCATCATGAGTTGATATTAGTAGCACACCTATTTGCCTACAAAGCTTTGTGTCTATAGCAAGTGGGCTTCCTTTCTATATAGATGACCATTAGTCACTTAGTGTCTTCTCATATCCTAAATATACCTCTTTCCTCCTAAGGTCTTCTCATAAAATGCCTAAGTATTAATTCTTACACTCCCTTTTTTCATTTCCTTTCCTTCATATTTCCTCTTGGGAAATATTATTTTGCTTATTGATCAGTCCCCATGTGATTTCATTTGTGAGTTGATTTGTAAAAATCTGGATAAGACCCAACATCCCTAAAAAATTACCATCTTTTCCATCCTATTACTCACATCCTTGATTTATCATTACTTATCCTTCTTATAACCAATCTTGATTTGGTACCCCTTGGGTTTTCCTTTTGTGAGTTGTAGTGTAAGGACGTGGAAAGTACCCATCCCTCATCACAAAATTTTCCAATAAATAAGTCACCATTCCAAATTACATGTGTCAAATAAGAGATAATATTTGATTGATTATGAGGTTACATGTCATTGAAATACTTCCCATATTGATAATTAGTATGTTTTATGATTCCTTCATTTTTTTTCACCTTTTATTTTCTTATTTTTTTAGAGCATGTAATATTACAACCATTTCTTGAATTTCTCATACTTCCTAGCTTGAATTAGTATGATAAATTTATGAGAAAATTTTATAAATTTTGTTTTTCTTTTGTACTTCCCATTGTGAAATAGTATAATTGATTGACTTAATTTTGATTTACTTTTATTACCATTCGTGCCCTTTTACATACCTTCCATTTTATTACATTGTTTTTCATACTTCTCAACATGATATTTAGTACGATTTTACTTGTTTTAATTTGGTGAAAAAATCTTTTACATTGGTTTTTAAAAAATCCCATTTTACCTTCTTGTTTTCAATTTTTATTGGATTTTTATACTTATTTTTTGTTATTACACATTTCCCAACTTGGGCTAGTGTGTAGTACATTTATTTTATTGATTATATTTTTCCAAGTCCTTTTTCACCTATTTATTTTTAACCATGCGTGTGTACTCTATAATTCTAGAAAATAAACCACACCACATATATTTCCTATAGCATATACAAAAAAGCTAAATACATGTTCTATACATAAATATATCCAAAGCATCTACAACCTCAAACATAATGAATAAACATACCAATCATAAATACAACACACACAACCAACACAAATAAGCCAAAATGATAAATCATATATATATATATATATGTATGTATGTATGTATATATATATATATATATATGTATATATATATATATATATACATACATACATATATATATACCATGTGTTTGATACAACATATACAACCATATACAAATCCTTAGCACTAGGACTGAGCTCCACCCTATCTATCTCAGGGCCTATCCATGCTACCTACTAAGGCCTCAGTCTAACTCCTCCAAATGGTATACTATAATGAGGTAGTCCATGATCTCAATCCATTTACCTATCCCTAAAAGAATTTTATCTACACCTATGACTACAAAAACTTAGCCTAGGTCACTATATGTGCTTGTGTTATCTGAGTTTACATCGCTATATATACTTGCATAATTTGTGTCACTATATTTAGATGTATAACTCTCTCATTTGATAAGGCCTACCAGGACTATCTCTCACCTACACCCATATCTATTTGTGGTTTCACCCTCACCCTCTACACCTATATCTACCTCACTACTCTATTAGCTAATCTAAACTAACTCACCTAAGCTGGGGAAAATGGTACACTTAGATCTTCTAGTGTCATGGGATTGTATGACTACATAGTCTCATCTAGGATGTCATAGATTGATCCCCTCACTAAGGATCCCCATGTCTCCTCATCATCCTTAGGTACACCTACAAAATCACACTAGATGGATATTAGATCACTTTCATATCTCATAATATCTATATATATCTCTATACCACCAAATTAATACTTAAGAAATAATTCAACCATCCTCATACCTATCTATATTAGCTCTTATGATATTATCATTAGCATGATCACCTAACACAGTCTTCCCATCTATGTGACCTCCTACTACCTCCTTGATAGGTCACCTCCTCAGCTTAAACCTAGCTATCATGGCTCATGTCCATCTTAGCCTCCATCTAAGTGGTCTCTCTAACATTTCCTCTGGCTCATCTATGGGATCATCTAGGATGTTTATAATCTCTACTCTCTCCTATATTCATCACTATCATATCCTCAATGGTTGATAATCATCTCACTATAGGATTGGTAGTGGTACATTTGGTATCTCTACCTCCTCTACCACTCATCATGCCTGACTAGTCGATGGTCACTCCTCACATGGTCTCAACGCCAGCCTCACTAGTAGTGATCTAAGCCCCCTCTTCCCTTATGGTTCCCTCACATGTTGAGACAACTAGTCAAACATAAATATCAATGTCATTATATGAGTTAGTCCCATCTATCTTAGCACTCATTCCACCATATTTGGCTCTTTATACTATGTATAGTATCAAATCACTTCTCTCCTCTCTAATGCTAGTGCAACTATGTGCTAACTTGCCCATATAACTACTATGTGCCCATATGGATATCACATGATTTACACATGTCTAAATGACTATATATTTAGCATGTGGGGCACTAATCATGCTACTTAGTCCCCTTATAATATCTACACTTGAGGTAACCCATCATCAATTGCATGGGGCAATGCAGTCAGTTGATACATGGGAAATCTCTCATATATCTATGTTGTCAATAGTATGATTATCCCCATAGTATTTTACACTCTGACCAACATCTAAAATATATCATGAATGTGCTAGACCCATATGATAGAACCTATATCATATAGTACTCCCTCCTTTAGCATCATCCTACTCAAGGATACTATGAATAGTGGTACCTTGCCATCTGAATTGTGATAGAGCACTTACTATGTCATAAGGCCTATCACCACCTTCCAAAGGTTTAAAATCTATGATATATACATTTTGTCCATATTGACTCTCCATCCTCTCAATATCATCTTTGAGCCTATATCCCACATGGCTAAGACTCTCCTCTCCTCTAAGCTATTTGGTGTCCCTATGGTCATCAGTGCTCTTATTATGGGTATCTCAAGGAATGTATGGACATCTTGTAATGTGATACCCACCTTTATCACATCCCTATCCACCTCTTATTTGAAGGTGTTAGTCAACCATTCCCAACATCCCAAAAACATGACTAATAGGTCATTATTGAGGGGGGTCTTCCACATCTCAGATATACCTCTTATAATTATGGCTACTAGTCTAGCTCAATCTCCATATATCAATCTCTCTAAAAAAATTTTCAACCAAAATGCATCCACTAACCTCTAGAATCTTGGCCATCTCTACAACCAATAAATAAAAAAGGATGTATTAGTTCCTCCATGTCATGCATAATCATAATACATTCTTTAAACATTTTTTTAAATATTAATTAAAAATAAGCCTAATTGATTTTACATTATTCATTTTATTTATTTTATCCTATTTCTAGCTTAATTGGTCCCTCTTTCCCTATTTTAGTTATTTCAGGCCATTCTAGCCTTTTTTTGGCTTTCTGTATGATTTTTTTGTGCGTATTCTAGTTCCCTAGTCAAATTAGTTTGAGAAAAATTTCCCTATTTTTGTCATAGTTGACTTCAAATTCCAAGTCGACCCTCTTATTTTCCCCTCCCTCATATTGAGTTTTCATTCTAGCCCTTATAAACTAGTTCATCACTTTGTTATAGATTTTTAGCCTATGGATTACATTCGGTCAACCCATACCTACTAAATTAACCATATGTATTTTACCCTATTTTCAACCTACTAGGTTGACCTAGTTGACGTAATACATTTTGTGTGTCGACCTAGTATATTTTACCCAAAATGTCTATTTTATTCATTTTTCTCCTAGAACCTTTAAACCCATTTCCCATATTCCTACTTTCTACCATTATAATATAATTTTTTTAATGTTTTGATTATATAAATGCTTAAAAACAAATTTTGTCAAAAAATCACTTAATTCAATACAAATTTCAAAAACTAGCTTAAGATCCATAGTTGCATACCTGTAGTGCCCCTGTTGTTGCCTCTAAGTGTCCTTGTCTAGAACATAATTCCCTCACCATCCTAGCCTTTTTGGTCTTAGAGACCTCTTTTATCTCTTTCATAGTTCAAAATTCCAAATCAATTCTCTTTTTCCCTATTCAAAAAACACTTTTTAACAACTTAATTCTTTCATTTATTTTCAGGAAAATTCATTATTTTGCTTCTATCTTTGTTTTTGCTAATTTATTTTTCAAACTATAAAATGCATTATAATAATGATTAAATATAAATTATTTTACACTATCATATGTCTATCTTCAAAAAAAAAATATTTTTGGCTATTTTTCGGACTAACTTTTATAGGTTTGCCTAGTGTACTCTACATTGGATACCTTCATTCTCTTGTAGTCTACTTCTTTATCTATGATACTAAGGTAAGTTAAAGGTATTTGTTTCTCAATACATTTATTTCATTTATATTATTTACTACTTACTACACCTTACTTAGCATCAGATTTATGTGTTATCATGTTTTATTTCAAAGCACCATCCCATGTTGCACTGACGTGACACATGATGAGCTTTGGTTGGGGCATATGTATACACACAATATTTTCAAACTTGTATTGATTACTAACACTTTGTATATTATAAAAAATATCATGTATCAATCTCTCTAAGTGGTTTCCTTAAGGGGTGCACCAAGAAAGGGGTGGGTAGACCATTGATGATTCATAAGATTATTATTCCTTTTGCCACTTCCCATCACACTCTAGCTTCCTGAAACTATTAAACCCAAGATTATTCTTTTTATTTATATTTATTACCATAATTTGATATGTTTTATCCTTTATTTCTACCCTTATCACTATTTTAACTTGTCAATTGTGCTAGGTTGACTAGGTTGACCTAGTACAATTTAGGGACTTTTTCTCTTTTTTAGTTGGTTGGCCTCTTGGCTAACCTAACATAGACCTAGAGAGTTATCCCTAAAAACATGATAGATCAACCAAGTCAACCTATCATGGTAAATGTTCCCAAAAAAAATTATGTTAATATACTACTATATATATCAGGTCATTTACCACCATTTCATAAGAGTGAAGAAATAAGTGAAGTGTTAACGAACATCTACCTATTGACCATTCTACATGGGGAATAAGATTTAGGATTTAATACTTTCTTTGGAACTTTTATCTTATCTTATGGTTAAGTATTTTAGATTCTTGGATAGGTTGTGTATCTTAGATCTTATTTATCTTAGTTATCCTTACATACCATGACAATCTTTTGTAAAGCACCTTGGCCAAGGGGGAGTTGAGGCTCGATGGGTTCATCTTCAAAGGTAAGTATTCCTAGCTTTATTCCTCTTTTGTAAGATTATATAGATAGATCATATGTATTATTAGCTTCCATGTATTATTATTCTATATAGATTGATTTTAGTATATGTTTTCTATACATGTTTAGTTGTTTAGTTTTTTGTTTCTAACCACCACTTTATGCCATAAGCTTTGGTGCGCACTAGATTAGATTTACTTTTCTTGTTATTAGATTAGTGAAATATAAAATCATAGGAATATTTTAGGGTTGTTATGTAATTTTATTAGACTATAGGATTTAGAACCCTATCTCACATGGTGTGTTGTGATAATTGATCCCCTAATCAGGTCTAGTAGATCCTCACATTGGTCATGATCCCACTTAATAATTATATGCCCCCAAATAAAAATTGTAGGTGTGTTCTATCTCATACAATCCAAGATATATTTATGGAAATGATGCATTTTTGATTACATATAGTGGCCTCTTGAGCTATCTAACTATTTGACTTATCTCACACCATTGGATTGAGATTTATGATCAAGCAAGGACCATTGATCTTATCGAGACCCACTATTTAAAAGCCAATACCTAGTTCATAATACTAAAATTTATGGTATATAGGATGTTATTTGATGTTTGTGATACCATCATTGATGTTTTTTAAAATTTCAAATTTATGTTGAAAAGGATATGTTCTATTTGAGCTTAAACTTGATGTTAGCATGAACATCTCACTATATAGGTCCAACTTTAGAATATTGTAAATAGATCCAAAAAGATCATATGAGCCTAAAAATGTTTTAGGATGTTATTTTCATGGATATATACATATTCACTTGATTCACTAGTCACGCAAGTATTCTTGAATAAGATATTAAATTCCCAATTTGGTTGGTCTAGTTTGGTTCTACATGATAGCCTGGTAATGGTCTGGTCATCAAAGCTTTCATAACTCATTATTTGATCAATCCTTTAAGGTTCTTATGGATTATTAGGGTTTTTTAAACTTGTTTTATGTTCTTGAATGCTTCCGACAAAGGATAACCTCCTTGGATCCTCTGTTTTGAAAATTTAGACCTATTTCAAAACCTTTGGTCCACACATTATAAAATAACATGCAAGATATTCTCAAATATTTGTATGTGGGACAAACTGTAAATCATATTTAGTGAATCATAGGGGTTTAATTCCTATCTATGCAAAATAATCTTGACTAAATGCCTAGTCTGATCCATTAGGCATAGAGTCTTAAACTTTTGATTGACCAAACTGACCCTTTATGGAACCTCTCTTGATTAAAAAGGATGAAATAAAAAAAGACAAAACAAATAAATAAAAACAAGTTCACATAGGTACTTGTAGATAAAAAAAGAGTAGCTAACCTAATAAACAAAAAGTGCACAAAGGCACTTAGAAAAGAGCATGAAAATTACTTACCCTAAACTAACTAGTTAGAATAGACCCTATACAAAAACATTGACTGGTTGTAAAAAATAGTTACCCTTCCTCATTAATATAATATAATTTACAATATTGAGGGATACTAACCAAATATGGAGAAGGATTGGATAATAAACATATTGACAATACACTTATCTAAGGAAAAGAACAAAAATAAACTTACACACCTGATCAAATTAATTGGACATATAAGCATCTTGGAATGGATAGGAAAGCTGACCTTGTTCTTATTGATGCTAAAATATATGATATAAATTAAGCACATGTGATGGTTACTTTGAACTGGTGCTTGGTTGATTGTCTAGGCTCAGGCAAAAAATCTCTAAGACATTCCCAAAGTTAGCTTCCTCTTAGTCATCTAAGACAATGCCAACTTTAACACTGCCTTTTCTTTGATTACTATAAAAGAGACACATGGAAAATTATCAACCCATATAAGGCCTAAAATATCATGTTATTATGGCTCTTGGTCTAACCATTCTACTTCATTCTTGAAGACATCAATACTATCTTTAAGGGATAATTTATTTTGAGACTGATCAACTTCTATATCCTAATTTTCAAGTAAATATTCATCTTCTAGAGGAGGCATGAGATGATTGAGAACCTATAACTCATACATGAAATCATGGTACAACTACTTCCATACATTATCCTAATCCTCCTTTTTCTCTATTTCTTCCTCATGCTCATTTATGACATCTCCAACATGGTTAGTTGATTAATTGATTATATCTGTAGACACTGAAATCATGTCTACCCCTTGGTCCTTTCTCCCCCTTTAGTCCCCTTTGATCCACTTAACCACTCCTAACCCATGTCTTGTTAATTTGAAATAATTATCTTATTTTAAATTAACAATTCTCTCTTCCTTTCCACCTCACCACCCTAGGATGCCCTTCCTTGGATTCCCTTCATTCCCCACATGGCCCATATTAATGCCTAGACCCCCATTCCAACTTCTCCCCTTTAACCTCTCATCCATTTTAATCACCTTCGACCATTTCTTCCCCTGACCCGCTAACCTGATAGTCAGGAAAATGGATAAAAGGCTATTTTTAGCCCTTTTCCTGCCTTCCAGCCGCTGACGTCAGTCAACTATCAACTGACGTCAGTGATATTGCGAGCATCGGCAGCCTTCATAATGGTTTTCTACATCTATTATCACCCCCTTCGCCCCTGCTCTTCAGCTGACTCTGGAATCCTTCAATCTTCAGTCTTCGACCATCCGCCACTCTGCCAATCTTCAAACTAGACCTCTCACTCTCCCTCTCATAGGGCTTCTTCACTAGCAATAGGATTAGGCTTCTACACCAGCAATAGGGCCTTCACACCAGTAGCACCAACAACATGTACACCAGTCTGCAACACTCCTTCAGCCAGTCACAGGTAAGTATTTTGTTTGTAGTTTCATTGTGTTTTCTAGTTATTTGCTTTTAAGTATTATGAACTAGATTCAGCATTTCCTATCACCAAACCAGACTAGACCTGAATCCTTATATCCCTATCCCCCTGTTGGTCTCCTTTATCCCTCTGTCCCTTTTTGACATTCTGTCCATTATCCCAGACCTCTGAACAGAGTCTCAGACCATTAACCAAAACCAAACTCTCAGACCCAGACCCCCAGACCATTCAACCAAGCCCAAAACTCTATCTCAGACCCATCCACAGACCAAAACTCATCTAGACCTCATCCACAGACTACTGCCCTGACCGACGTTGGTCACTTCCCCCACTGACGTCGACAGACTAACTGACGTCGGCAGACCTTGACTAACTGATGCTGGTAGGACCACCGACGTTGATGACTATGACCAAGCCGACAACAGCTCTTAGGTAAGCATTTATTTCCATTTCCTTTTTAGTATTTTATCATTTCTATCTTTTATCATTCTGCTATTTATCAGACTTTTCTTTTTATTGACTAGTGGGTTGACATCCCTTAAGGAAGTCTTTATACTTCTAGGATCAAGCTTTTGCTTAGCAACCCACCATCTCCTCATCTAATGCCTTATTTGTCTTAGTCTCCTTCTTTTGCAGGTGTCATCCTCCACAACCAAAGAGGAGTTCTCACAGCATCTAGATTATGGTGCGCATGACTACATCTAGGTACATACAAGCCTTGACCATTATTCTTAGTTTCTTATTCTCTCTTCGAATGTAGAAAGCGAAAATAGCGTAGAAACATTCTGGCACACCTAGTGGGACCTTGGGTTCCTTTTCTTTCTGTTCATATAGGTGCATTAGGTTTCTCCCTTTTCACCTCTTCCTTCTCTTCTAAATGACACCATCACCAGGACTAAAAAGAGCTTTTCTTTCTTTTATTACACTTCTAGACTAGTCAAAAATCATATTCTTCAACCCTTTCTCAACTTGTTTTCATTCCAACTTCACATTTCAACTTGGGGTTTAAAACACATTGCATTGCATTTTTGCTTGCTTGCATTTCTTAGTCCACACCTAGTAATTAACATAACCACATATTGAATTAATCATAGTCCACTTTATGTTACACAACATAACCACTTGCACCAAATCAAACATCAAACTTACCTGAGACAAGGCCCGACTGGGATTTCATCCCCCAACGAATACCTTACCCATCCCAGCAATCCCACTAGGATTTCATCACCAAGGGGAAAGCCCACTCTGTTCTCTAGTAGAGTCTAATCTCTAGGGAAATTATATTTTGGCTAAGCGAGACCAGCTCATCACTATGCTCATGAAGTGAGGGGAGCTTGCTCCTTAGCACCAGGCCATATACGGAACCTAACCCAGACTTCTTGAGCGCCTAAACAAAAACCTAAAACCATACATAGACTACCTCTTCTAGGACCCTTCTACTAGCCAACCTCCCAAGCATCATTTTAAGGCATAAGCCACAGGATTCTAAAAGTTGATTCTTAGGATTTAATGCTTAGGGCCTATCTGTCTCCATCTCTATTTTTCTATTCCTATCTAGTTTTTTTGAGCTAGTGAGGACGTTCTTCTTCCTTTTTTCCAAGAATCTTCAAGTTTTCTAATTTTTTGGAAACCACAATCAACGGCATCAGTTTTATCACTGATGTCAGCAACCTCACCTTGCCAACATCAATTATCTGACTGACGTCGGCCATCTGTCCTCACCAACATCGGTTTTTCAACTGACGTCAGTCACTGTCACAATTCTTTTTTCAAAACAGCAGCCTAAAACCTGACCCTCTTTCTGCCAAAACCACATTCTGAGTTTCTAAAATTTGAAAAGCATAGTTTCTGAAACCTAACCCCCTCTTGCCTTGAATGGTTTTGACGCACAGTCAAACCAAGGCTCTTCTTGACCATGCTCCCCCATCCCTAACCAGTCCCATAATGGAGTTCCACTCGGAGACTGAAAGAACTCCTACAGGACCGACCCCAACTCAAACCCCCATCGTCCCTAAAGGGGACCAAGATTTCAAAAGATTCTTAGACCTCAATGTCAAAGCCCTCCACAACTATCTTGTGAGGAACCCAATGCGAGACTTTTCAGGTGAAGCAGCGGTGACATTAACACCATCTACTACCCAGCCTTTTGCCTCAACCATTAACCTGACCATGGCGAATACGCAAAGTTTGGCCTCTCCATCTATTTTTAGACTGACCTCCATCGGGGTTCCATTACCCCCTCAACCACATGCAATTCAACTAGGTTCTACATCATACCAGAACTTGATTATCTCGACCCCTCACACTCTTGCACCCATAAGTACAGGAGTGTCTACCTCCCCTTTTACCAATGCCACCACGTAACCACTTTTTGTAGTATCTAGTCAACTTATGCCTTCTACCTTCATGACTCAACCACCCCTAGCTTCCACATTGATCCCAATGACTAGTTATCCCTATGTTTCACCCCTCCAAGTGCAAACAACTACATCGTATGCCTCCTTTAGCATCTTTCAAGCACCCTACAACCTAGGGGGTGCCCCATCGGCCAATCTATCAGTAGATCTCATTAAAATGCTGATGGATGAAATGTCCAGTCTTGAAACCTCTATTTCTGGTTCATGTAATGCTCTCTCGTATGAGCAAATTCGCAACAAGCCCATCCATCCTTCCATCCCTATCCGACCATACCCCAACCATTGGGAGCTTCCTAAATTTACTTGCTTCCAGAGTAAGGAAGACCCACAACATCTATGGGCATTCAGACATGCCTGCTATCTCATAGTGCATGATGATACGTTACTTTTACACATGTTTCCCATGTCACTTTTTGGACCTGCCTTTGATTGGTATAGCTCTCTTACCAGACATTCTATCTTTTCATTCATTCAAGTTGCCCAATTATTTCTCAACCATTTCTCAATCAACATCACCAAACCAATCTCAATCACAGACCTTTATTCCATCAGGCAATTTGACGATGAATCAATAGTTGATTTTGTCACCCGTTGGAGAGCCTTGATTAACCAGTTCTCCTTCTACTTGCCTCTACCTGAGCTCATTGAGCTCTTTTCTCAAGCATGTTCAAGGCACATCTCTTCCACCTTATAGATTCAGACATTCTACACTTTTGATGAAGCTTTCACCATGGCTCAAAAGCTCAAACTCTGTGCCATTGAAGAGGACAAGGTCAAATTGTGTAATACTAACGCAAAAGCCAATGACCCTTCTTCTTCCAGACCTTCTTCTACCAACTCCAAGTCTAAAGGAGTGGCCAACACTATGGTCATTAGATCACCATCTTCAACAACAACTAATCACTCTCAACCTTCTACGTCTCCGAGCATCACCAAACAATTCCAACAATAGTACATCCAACATTCTTACACTTCACTTGGAGAATCATACGCTTCTATTTTAGAAAAACTTGTCAAGCAGGGGGTCCTTAATCTCCCTCTAATCTGACCACCTCAATTCGACCCTTCAAAAGCCCTCCCTACATGGTATAGGGAGGCTGACTTCTGTCACTTTCACCGCATCCATGACCATGACATCAACAATTATCGAACCTTCAAAAACATAGTCCAAGACATGATCGATAAGGGGGATCTTGTTTTGGATAACCCGAATGCCCCACAAAACCAGCACATTGACATCTTCAAACAACCATTCCCAAACCATCCTCTTAATCAAAATAATGTCCAGACCTTGACCAATAGCTCCCAAGAGCATAATATTCACACGGTCAACACTATCTTGCCTCTTATCCTTGACCAACCTCCTTCACAGGTGGAAGACCCTTCTTCCCCTCTTTCTTCTCCTATTAGTCCTCCATCTACCTCTCTTATACTGGAGGACACCTTGACCATACCAACGCCATCAAGCCCACCTTCATCCTTCCTCCTACCAATGGAGGACCCTACCTTGCCTACTCCTCAAATACATGTTGAAGGCACCATCACCCCTACCCTCTACCCTCTTGAGGAGCCACACTCTCCTATTTCTTCTCCACCAGGAGAAGAACTAGTCTCTCCACCCATTTCAACTAAGGGAGACCCAATCATGGTTTCCTCTTGCCTTTTGCCTAAGATTACTACATATCACTCACCTCCGTCCACATCTAAACCCAAACCTGTATCTAACCTCACCTTGCACAATGGTGGTCCTCAACCCAAACCTAAGAACACCATTAAACCACACCAGAGGAATCCTCCCCCACCTTCGTCATTACCTTCAATCTTGGGCCCGCATCCATCCACTTTAATAGAGATGCTTCCTACTCCCATACTTCACAGAGGCAAGTCACCTCCATTACTCTATCAACCCATTAGACATATATCTATTCCAATCCATTGACCAACACCTCTTATGCCTCTCAAACCAAAGTCATCAACCCCCATTGCAACAAAACATCTAGACCCATTAGCAGGTTCTTATGCCTTGTTGTTATGGCAATTGTTGCAGTCATCTTGCATCAATCTCTGACCTCTTAGACCATATCAATCTCTCAGACCAAAACCACCTTGGTTCGATGACACTCACATTTGTGCATATCATCGCACGCTTGGGCATGACACTGAGCATTATTGTGCCCTCAAGGCTGTCATTCACCAATGTCTGGGGAATGACACCTTTCTTCATGACCACATCATTAACAGACCTTCAACCTCCTCACCGTCCCACTCATCGACTCTTAGATCAAGACCATCTTGGTTCGACAACTCTAAATTCTGTCATTATCACCACACTCCAGGACATGACACTAAGCATTGTTGCACTCTTAAAGCTGTCATCTATTAACACTAGAAAAAGGATACCCTTCTCATCAAGGATCCTCTTGACCACCCCTTTGACAAATCATCAACACCGACCCATGCTTCCCAAAGCTCATTACCTAAATTAGGATCTCCATGCCAGACTATTATCCCTTTGCCGCCTTTGGCCCCCTTGTTTGACATCAACACAGTCAATATGACCACTAAACCTCAACCGACCTTGACCAATCTATCAAATATTCTTCCCAACTATTAGGGGAATTCAACCTTAATCCAAGCCTCGACCAACCTTTTAACCCAGTCTTGACCGAATGTTAATCACTCTTTTAATCCTAAAACTCACCCAAGCATCCATCAACCCGATCCTTGACCAAACATTCAACCAGTCTCGACAATCAACAACCAAATATCAATTGACCAAACCTTTCAATCATCCAACCAATCATCGACCAAACAATTCAGTGACCATATCAACCACCATCGACCATCCAACATCAATCAACACCTGACCAATCTGGAAAGAGGTAAATGGGGCAAGTTTGCTCCTAGTTGACTCAGACCTTATCATAACACATAAGCATGGCCTAGGGACTTATCAGAACTAAGCCCTTTTTTATGCCTTACATCTTTGACCATTCTACTATTAGTCGAGTACTCGATCACTTGACGTTTTACTTGAGCTCATCCCTTGAGCAACCCCCTGTCATTATCATTCCTTTTCCTTTCAACCCTGTTTCCCAACACTAGTCAACCCTTTTTGTCAAGTAATAATGCTTTGTCCTAATAAAAGGGAGCCATTAAACCTCTAGAGGCTCGTCCATGGCTAAAAACTTTAGTCAACAAATATATCAAAATTTTGACACCTATCATACAAGGTCATAAAACTCTAAATGCAGACTGCTCCCTCGAAGGACAGCTACATAATTGTTGTGTTACTAGACTGCTCCCTTGAAGGACAGCTAGGCTAAAGTCATATCAAAAAAATTTAAAGCAAAATATAGACCACTCCCTCGAAGGATGGCTATGACTAAATCTTGCTATAGATAGCTCTCTTTTTGAAGCTTCCCGCATCGATCAGCTTCACATATATGACCACTAAGCAAAACAACATCCCTATGTGGACTTCCCACATCGATCAGTCCACCGTCAAAAAAAACAAATGACTGACAAGTTATAAAGTCATGGACATGCTTATATTCATTCTTGGGTCACCTATAAAAGGGGCAAGGTTATTCTTGCCACCAAAAAGGGTTACCCCATCCTCTCATATCACATATTCAACCTATCACCCAAGCGTACTCAAGGGACTTCGAGCTCACTTAACATCAAGTGATTCGATTACTTCTCTAGCACAACCCTGGTCAATGATGTAATGCATGAATGGGGCTCTTTGTTCTAATAACCCCTATCTATGCTTTCATTCTAGTCCTTGTCAATGAAAGAGCAATTTGCCTTTCACTTTTTCTTTACACTTTGGTCACATTCGAACTTCATCATTTGTTGAATCAAATCAACCCGACTCTTTTCAGACCACTCCCATAGCCTATTCACACTAGTTTCTATGGACACCAATACACATGGAAACTATCGACTAGACACAATTTATGTTAAGCATAAACCAATACTTGCTAAAGCATAAATAGACTCCAATTCATTTTTAGCATACATCCATCACGAATATGGAAAATTGCTAGGGATGAAAGACCCCTCGACCAATGTTACAAAATACACCATTTGGAAAAGGCTGTAACATCTTCTTTCTCCTCATCATTTTGACACATGACCAAACCCATCATCAACCATTTTGCCTCTCAGTTAAAACTACATTAGTTTGAGGCCCTATGACTGGGGCTATATAGGCAGCACTCAGATGACACAACATTTTTTGGGGTTAGCTCGGCCATCCTATTTGTTCATCTCTCAGATGGACAAACCCCTTTTTTCATCACTCGACCTTGACCTTGACCAAGACTAGTCTATCGACCACTTTGACCTCCTACCTACCACTTAGACCCTTCGTCTGAATTACATTGGTCTAAGGCCCTAAGATCGGGGCTATGTAGGCAACACTCAGATGACACGACGTCTTCTGGGGTTAGCTTGACCACCCTTGTTTGTTTGTCTACCTGATGAACAAACCATATTCTTCTCCTTTGACCATTACCTTAACCTCGACCAAGACCAATCCATGACCTTGCCCTCGACCAAGACCAATCCTTGACCTTGACCTCGACCAAGACCAATCTATACCTTTGACCATTCCTCCCTTTTAGGGAGAACTACATTGGCCTGAGGCCCTTCACCAAGGGCTATGTAGGCAGCACTCAGTGTTCTGAGGTTAGCTCAGCCACATTATTTCATCCATCCATCCACTTCAACCAATGACCATGGAAATCATGCCTATCTCCTCCGACCTTGACCACTTCCAAGACAAATGTTGCCTTGGTTGTTTTTGCATATATGCTACCTCATAGTTGGTTAGTATAATTATGTGCAGACCATATTTTTGACCCTCACAAGTATAGGATCGCAATCTGGTTGATCTGCACTACTTGTAGCATTTTCATATTTTCTAGGAGCAGTTCCTGAGCCTGGGATACCTGAAACATGATGACCATTGGAGCTTCAGCTTAGATTGAATAACCCAATCAGCTACGATGAAATGCTGGGGCCCAGTTATTTCAATTTTGGCACTCTTCGACCCTTGACCTATGACAATTTGACCTGACCATCTTGTGAAGTGGTATGCGTGCAATCACAAATTTTGTAGCGTTCACACTCACACCTTCATCTTTTTCATCCACTCTTTATCAAATCAGCACCCAATTCCAAGTTCCCTACCCTCAACTCCTGCTTTGAGGGGGAATACCTCATCCATAATTAGGGCAACCAACCCTCCTATTTTTTGTCTTGTAGTTCACTTGAACAACCAACAAGATGAAATCAACCTTATCCCACACCTAGGGCAATCAACTCCTATTTTTGTCTTGTAGTTCATCTAGAACAACCAACAAGACAAAAAGGGGCAAATGTAGACACTAAAATTGTGTTTACCCCTTGGTCCTTTCTCCCCCCTTAGTCCCCTTTGATCCACTTAACCACTCCTAACCCATGTCTTGTTAATTTGAAATAATTATCTTATTTTAAATTAATAACTCTCTCTCCCTTGCCACCTCACCACCCTAGGATGCCCTTCCTTGGATTCCCTTCATTCCCCACATGGCCAATATTAATGCCTAGACCCCCATTCCAACTTCTCCCCTTTAACCTCTCATCCATTTTAATCACCTTCGACCATTTCTTCCCCCGACCCGCTGACCTGACAGTTGAGAAAATGGATAAAAGGCTATTTTTAGCCTTTTTCCTGCCTTCCAACCGCTGACGTCAGTCAACTGTCAATTGACGTCAGTGATATTGCCAACATCGATAGCCTTCATAACAGTTTTCTACATCCATTATCACCCCCTTCACCCCTGCTCTTTAGCTAACTCTGGAATCCTTCAATCTTCAGTCTTCAACCATCTGCCACTCTGCCAATCTTCAAACCAGACCTCTCACTCTCCCTCTCATAGGGCTTCTACACCAGTAATAGCATCAGGCTTCTACACCAGCAACAGGGCCTTCACACCAGTAGCACGAACAATAGGTACACCATTCTGCAACACTCCTTTAGCCAGTCATAGGTAAGTATTTTGTTTGTACTTTCATTGTGTTTTCTAGTTATTTGCTTCTAAGTATTATGAACTAGATTCAACATTTCCTATCACCAAACCAGACCAGACCTAAATCCTTATATCCCTATCCCACTATTGGTCTCCTCTATCCCTCTGTCCCTTTTTGACATTCTATCCATTGTCCCAAACCTCTGAACAGACTCTCAGACCATTAACTAAAACCAGACTCTCAGACCCAGACCCCTAGACCATTCAACCAAGCCCAAAACTCTGTCTCAGACCCATCCATAGACCCGTCCACAGACCAAAACTCATCCAGACCTCATCCAAAAACTACTACCCTGACCGATGCTGGTCACTTCCCCCACCGACATTGGTAGACTAACCGACGTCGACAGACCTTGACTAACCGACACTGATAGGACCACCGACGCCGGTGACTGTGACCAGGCTGAAAGTAGCTTTTAGGTAAGCATTTGCTTCCATTTCCTTTTTAGTCTTTTATCATTTCTATCTTTTATCATTTTTCTATTTATCAAACTTTTCTTTTTATCGACTAGTGGGTTGACATCCCTTAAGGAAGTCTTTATACTTCCAGGATCAAGCTTTTGCTTGGCAACCCACCATCTCCTCATCTAATGCCTTCTTTGTCTTAGTCTCCTTCTTTTGCAGGTGTCATCCTCCATAACCAAAGAGGAGTTCTCACAAAGTCTAGATTACGGTGCACATGACTACATCCAGGTACATACAAGCCTTGACCATTCTTCTTAGTTTCTTATTCTCTCTTCGAATGTAGAAAGCAAAAATAGCGTAGAAACAATATCATTCTTTGCATCTTTTTCATATTCATCTTTAACCATGCTTAAGGGAATCTTTTAAGACCAAAAAAAACCTCCTTACTCTTATTCATATCCTTTCTATCCATATCTTCAAATTTGAAGGAATCAATACTACCTTTAGGCTCTTGCTTATAGCTTGGAAAAATGTCCTTTCAACTAGGGATGTTAAATGGATTCCTTGATGGCTTGTGATGAAAGGAGATAGATGCATGCCATAAATTATTATAATATTAATTTTCACCCTTGGAGATGGTTGATGAGGATCCCTCTAACTAAGCTATAATATTGGGATAACCCTAGGCAATGGGTAACCTATATTAGGGTTGAACCTCTAGAGTAAGTTGGCTTCCTCTTTGATGCTCACCTAAACTAAAACTAGGCCTAATGTTTCATGGTGAAAAGGGTTAGAAATGAGATAAGGGCTAATAATAAAGTTAAATAGGTAATTCACCAAACTTAAAAAGGAAATTCCAATAATCTTGAACCCACACTAGATCATCAGAGGACAATACTATATCACATAACCTTAAGATCAAGCTACTTGCATAAGGAGTTCATAGAAGAGGTTTAGAATAGAAAACTGATCTAGACATATAAACAACATTGAAAACTCTATAAAAAAAGGTTATAAAGGAGGAAAATAGATGATTAATATTCTCCTTCACATAATGCCATAATTTACAACTCATAAAAATAGATCCAAGGAAAGAGATAGGTAAAGAAAGTTTTTATTGCATCAAGAGATATTTATTAAAAATGCTTGATAGGGTCGATCCTAATCAAGATGATCATACTTTATAATATCCTAAAGAATTACCTATCTCTTAGAAAGATAAAACGTCTAAAATTTTATAGGGTTTTAAAAATGGAAAGAATGGCATAATATAGAGAAGGGAGAGAGAAGAGGGAACATGTTTTGAGAATAATATGCGAGTTACTAGCTTTCAAGGGATGTTCCACCATCCTCTAGTCTAATCAAGATGTAATCCATCATGAACAAGATAGTATTTGATTTTCCTAATAGATTTTGAGTAATATACTATAAGATAAGAGTTTTTCTAAAGATGGTAAGTCGTGATCCTATTCATGAAAGGGACCTTAGGCACTATGAAAATCTATTAAATGCTCTGGTTGTTTCTCCAACCACAAGATCTATCTTTGATCTTCTATGCATGTTTCCACTTGGATTCTATGTAAGGAAAAAATCCTTACATTCATAAACCTAACTAAGCTTTGATTATGTCTACTTTGGGTGGATATCTATTAGGATCATGGCTCAGAATACATTTTCATTGATTACACATAATTGCCTTTTGATTTGAGAATTAGACTTGGGTTAACTATAGATGAAAATAAATATAAGATCATTAGTTTTCTTATATTCCACATAAATACAACATCCTACGTGATTCTTGGTCACATTTACAACAAGTTGCCACCTTTTTGGCCTATATTAGGTCTAAAAGACCTCATATATCTTTGTAAAGGCCTATTAGCAATGCTTGGTCCTTTTAATGCATTTTGTCCCAACTTAAATTACATTTGAACTTGGTTCTATATATTTCCACCATCTTGTTTGATTCATTTTCTTTTCTTGAGTCAGCTACACCATCAAACTTCGTAAAAAATGTCTCAGATCAATTCTTAATTTATTGGCTATTGAAAATCCAACTTGGAACAATAACCCTTGACTTATCTCACTCTATTGGATTTTCTAGGTATGAAAAAATATGAGCCTTTACATCTATCTTTGAATTATTAACCTTGTCTAAGTTTATACCATGTGTTAAACATGCATTAATCCTTAGGATCCTATTATTACTCTTTTGGTTCTTAAACTTATGCCACATGGTGGCCTCTTGAGCTATCTAACTATTTGACCTATCTCATACCATTGGATTGATATGTACAATTGAGTGAGGACCATTAATCTTATTAGGGCCCATTATTTAAAATTTAATGGCTAGTTTATAATATTAAAAATTGATGATATCTAATATGTCATTTGACATTCACATGACTGTCATTGATGTTTCCACAACCATCAAATATAAGTTGAAAAGGATCTATTTTGTTTGAGATTAAACTTGATGTTAATACGAATGTCTCACTACATAAGTCCAACTTTAGAAGTTTGTAACTTGAGATAAGAAGCTCACATGGGCTTAAAATTTTCTAAAGATGTTCTTAGTATGTATATCTATATTTATGCTTGATCAACTAGTTGCACAAGGTTTTCTAAGCAAGATATTAAATGCCTAAGTTAGTTGGTCTAGTCTAGTTCTACATGATGGCTTGGTGACAGTATGATCATCAAACCTTAAATAACTCATTCTCTGATGAATCCTTCAAGGTTTTGATAGATTCTAAAGGTTTTTACAACTTAGCCCATCTTATTGAATGCTTGGGACATATGATAACCTTTTGGATCCTTTATTTTTCAAACGTGGACCTATTTCAAAGCATTTGATCCACACATACTAAAAGAACATGCAAGAGATTCTCAAAGCTTGGTATGTGGGCCAAAAATGGATAACATTTACCATGCCCACATTCAAAGTCAAATCAAGCCAAGATAATGTGAATGAAGGGGAAATGATGTAAGAGAATCATTGATAAAGACTCTATTATCTATAAACCAAGCAAGACAACTATCTCAAAAAGAAATTTGGAGCTACAAGGAAGGTAAAATGGAGTTTCTCTTTTGTGATTTTAGTAATGTTTTATTTATGTGATTTTTAAATATGCTCACCCTAGTATGTAGGCAATAATTGTTAGTTTGTATTGAAGTTATTTTGATTTAAATTTATTCACTAATAAGAGACTAACAATCTTCTTCATAATCCTATATTACATAATGGCATGCCTACTGGAACTGTACATCTCACACATCATTTTTATCCCTTCTAATTAAGCACTCAGACCCTCTTTTGGGTTTGCTTTGCTCTTCTTTTTATCTAGCTTTTGTTTTTATCAAATTTGGACCAAATGGTGGAATTATCCTATAAAATAGTGAATTTGACCTAAATATTAGCAAGAATGCTCTATGGAATGATAAGATTGACTTGAGTAGCACCGATATCACCCACAAAAATGGTGAAATTGAATTTTATGTTATTATCTAAGTTTATGTTTTTTATAGAAATAATGAAATCAACTTGAAGATTGGAGGGTTTGACCTATGGAATGGTGGGTTTGCTAATATATATGTAAGATCATCTTGGGACAAGACCTACAGGTAAATGTTATGCTTTTAATTTCTATCATTTTTATCATTTTGACAAAATTCCCCTGCTAATCAGAGGAATTTACCTACTATACATTAGGGTCACCAGATAGTGTCTTTATGTCTTTGTGTAACAATAGGTTCATACTGAGAAATGATGGAATCTTCTTAGTTGAATGGTGAAAATGCTCTACAAAATGGCATGATAGCCTTGTGTTGAAAAATAGAGAGCTAAAATAACAAGTTTTAAATTTATTTAAAAATCCTACAGCCCTAGTTACTATGTTTTGTAGGTTTTAAGACAATTTATATTTTACAAAAATCAAAGGAAATTTTCACTCCATATCTCATTGGGTGTTCTAAAATTAACGTAGACTTCAGATAAATGATCTTAAGATATTTTATATTTTTTCTTATTATTTATCACGTGTTTGTTTTGTAGACCATGTTTAAACTATATGATCTCCCCCCATCACCTTTAGGGAACTTGGTGGATCCAAAAATGCTTCACTTTTTACTTTTATCACTTTGTCTAAAACATAGAAGGAAAGTGACTAACTCCCTCTCCAAAATTTGAGTGATTTGGATGATCCAAAAATGACCCTAAAATCCTTATACATTTTTTATTTCTTGAATTTTGGCTTGTGGGAAAGATTGCATAGCCTCACCATGAGTTATCTAGGGAAGTGTTTACTTGGAACTTCATCTCCCAACATCATTTCAACTACACTTCACATTAGGGGTATATAAATTGAGGTTGACTTTATAGGATGCTTATTTGAATGGTTAAACAGGATTCATTAGTAAGATAATACTTTATAATGTAGGTTTAACTTAGACATCACACTACATTGAGCAATTGATGAATGTAATGGTTGTGAAAAGGACAAGACCTTTTCACAATAAGTTAGTTAACATGGATTCAAATGACATTTTGTGACCTAGTTTTAATCACACATATGAGACCATTTATAATGTTCAATAATTGATATTTTTTAAGAAAAAACCCCACTTACTACAAATATATTTTTAATGTAGGGTGATTAGCCCAAAGTTCCATGTTGTCATACAAACTATTGAGAGGAGAGGGGGAATAAAAACACTACTTTTCAAATGCATATAATTTTTTGGATTAAAAAAATTTATTTCCTCTCAATAAGGAGTACATAGATAGAATTTGATAGTATGAAACCACCTTATTAATTTATAGGATTAGGACAATACACTTAGGTGTTTTTGTGTCTTTCCTTTTTACTTACATTATTTTGAGTCAAAGTTATTTGTTTGTCAGAAACACATCAAAACCAAGTCATGTTTTCACATCAATTTTTTCCTAAATAGGTGTTATGCCATTTGTATCACACCATTATTTTATTTGGTCATTTCTAAAAATGTTTGTGTGTATGTTGTTAAACATTATCATTGATGTCAAAGGTGAATCTTGTGAAGGATGATGTCAAATGTCACTAAGCCTAGTCTACTAGTGTGTGATGCATAGGAGAATGTTGTTATGACATAATTTTTAGGAAACTCATGTATTATGGTTCATGAAAGTATAGTTCATTGATTTCAATATTGGTGTGAAAGGTTTTTAGGTGCATGGAAGAGATATGTCAAGTCATATGAAGCTTGGTCATGTGGTTTTAGGTCTGTATGAGGGTGTGGAAGTTTGTTGTCATCATAAATATAATTGTGTAGTGATATGAGTGTGTTGATATGTCTTATTTATACTTTTTTGATGTTTTTTGAGGTTATGACATGGAAAGGATGTGTAAAGGTGTCAAGTGCATTGGAAGCTTGAGCCCAGTCATGGCGTGGTAAAGGTATGAGTTGGTGGCATGATGAGGAGAGTAAACATAGTCATGTGAAAGATGGTATGACATTGTTTTAGCATGTGATTAATGTGTATAAGCATCCATGAGAGTATGAAGGTGAGACTATAGGGTTAGGACCTTCAGACCAAGTCTGCACCTACACCACTCCTAGACCCTAACTAGCCTAATGAGGTATGAAGATCATATTTCAAGGAAATTATGCATATATGAGCATGGATATAGGTAACATATGTTGTTTTAAGGATGTTAAAAAATTTGAGGCCATGGTTTGAAGGAAATTACATGAAACACTATTTTAGGCCTTTTCAAGTTCACAAAATGAAGTCTCAAGACCTGATAATCACTTTCAGACATTTTTTGGCATGTGTAACCTATACATGGGAACCTAATATAGTAAGGATATATGGGGAAGGGTCTTATCTAGTACTTTAAGTCATTGGTTTTGGATTTAAGGGGTATTCTTTTATAAATAATTATTAACACCAAAACCTATACTAAACCTCCCTAAAACCCTAATAAAGACCCAACATGGAAGATATTATTCAAAAAAGATGATAATGGTATCAAATTCTGATAAAAAATATTTTGTCATGTAGTTAATGCTCCCAAGTATCTCCAAGTGGTAGTGGTTAGTCAGATGAAAGAAGTTATTACAGCTCTCAAAATTTCCATTAACCAAAGAAATAAAATGGAAGTAAGAAGAATATAGAGACTCATAATTAATTCCAATAATGGTTTATGGATAGTTTTCATCCATAAAGTGTGTTAAAATTATCTTCCAAGTTAGACAATCGCTAATAGTCCTAATGATGTAAATAATGTAAAACCTAAATAGTAGTGAAAAGATGAATTATAATGTGTTTTCATGATATAATAATAAAACCAAGTGCATGAATATGTTTTTAAATAATTTAAATTAATTTATATGATTGAAATAAGTTTTTAAGGTTAGTGAATATGGTGAAAATTTGTTCACAAAATGACCTATTTATGTTAGATAAGACTATGTGATTTAAGGTCATACACTTCGTATGATAGACCAATATTTTACTATTAGACCATATGAGTTTTATGTTTGGGGATGCTATGAAGATGTAATATAGTATTTTTAATTCATTATTAGTCTTTTAAATTTCCTACATAGGTGTTGGATTTTTAAGTCACCATAGTTCATAGATGAGTGGATGTAATTGATTGAAAGTTTTACTTTCATAATTCATAGATGAGTGGATGTAATTTTCACCCCCTAGTCATCATTATTCCAACATATGTCACTTATTTAAATGTTCATCATTATGCTTCACATTTAATTCCAAGTCTTGTGCCTTAGAGTTTTTAAAGAAAACCACTTATCATATCTTTTTAATAAGATAGTGTCATTATTCTACTCACATTATTTCAAATACCTTTGCCTTATGTCAAATCAATTTCAAAACCATGTGTGCCATTTTGGTCTATACCTAGTATCATTATGTTATCCATCTTGGTTTAGCTTATTATCCATTTGAGAACCAAGTATTCTAAAACAAGTTTGAAGTTGGTCTTATGAAGTTAAGTTTCAAATGTTGATTGATTTATGCCTATGCCTCACTTTATTTTGGCTTAGACATTCATCTCCCACTTTTGGGTTATGTAACTTGGACTAATTCCTTACTCACTTTTAAAGTTATTTATGCATAAATTTTATAAATGGTCTATTTTCCATGTGGATCACATATTTTATTACTTAAAACTAAGGTTAAATATCTCTATCCAAGTTTAACCTTAAGCATGATTAGTTTACATTTGAGTCTTGCTCATCACTTGGGCTTGAGTGGTTTACTCCTCATCCTTATTTTTTCTTACTTTAAATTGATTTTCACAATTATTTTTATGCATATTCCTAGGGTCCAATGTCTTTTACCAATACTCAAGTGTGTTTTTGAATATATATTCTAATTCTAAGTCCAGGTGTTTCAACATTAATACATTACTTACCTTTCATTTTTATATCTAGTGTTTCTCCAAGTCTATCTTTTATGTCATGTTTCCAAAAGACCTAAAAATTACCATTTTTCTTAGACCTAATTTATTTTAAGTTTAGAGTTTGTATCATGTTCCCAAAAGACCTAAAAATTCCCATTTTACCCTAAACCTAGTTTGTGCCAAGTCTATATTTTGTGTCATGTTCCCAAAAGATCTAACACTTTTATCCTTTTCAGTTTCTAGACCTAGTCTATTTTGAGCCTATCTTTGTGCCTTGTTCTTTAAAGACATAGCAACCCTTTCTATTTTTAGACCTAGATTAAAATTGTTTGAAATATTTTTACCTAAGTTAGTATTTATATTTATCCACTTACCTTGACCATTTGTGTGATACATTCGACATTAGACCTTTAAGACATTTTATAACACATTTATCGTTGACTATTTTGGAGAACAACTCCAATCCTAGACCAATTTTTAGATAAAATGTTACCAAGTTTGCAACACTTGTAATTTAGATCACATTTTTATAGTTGGTATAACTCTTGAAGTTTTTTACTAAACAATATTGATTGATGTGTATATGTCTCATTACACTCATAGTATAATTGTGTACAATATAGGTTACAATAACATGGTCAGGAATGATAACTTTTTTCAACACCCCTACGATGATGTAGTTTTTGAGATGGATAGCTATGCTCATTACACCACTCAATTTCAAGAACAAAGTCAAGATTCATTAACCCATTATTTTGTTAACACACCTCCATATTTAGATCAAACTAAGAGAAAATGTCAGTAACTTTCTATTGTAATATCAATTATAGAACAATTTCAACAACAACCATATTACATTACTATGTCATTGACATATGATGCTTTTTTTTATCATTACTTGATTTAAAACAAGGATGAGGTTTTAGTTAGATCCATAGATGTAGGGGCCAAGTTTCCAATAGACTTCCCCCATAAAAACCTACCTAGTTTAGTTGGAGTGCCTCTAAACATGCCTTATACCCAAACCATTGAACAAGTCTCTACTAGTTATCCTCAAAAACTTGTGTCAATGTCATATCAAGACCTAAATATGATTTTAAAATGAAATGGAATCTTGTAAGACCACTTCATATAAATACAATAATCATATCAAACCTATTTTGAATCTAACATGCAATTTTAATGCCATGTCCATGTTAAATGCTCCACTCATAGAGCTAGATCCTTAAATAAGAGTGATAACTGAGTTGAAAAGTCAATATAATTCATGTATAGACCCATTTGCACAAATAAATTCAATTTTTGACATGTATAATGTCCCATATATTAAAGATGTGCTTATGGATTCTATGGAGAACAATGTGCCAAACATGGTGGATAACACACAAGTGTCTTCAAATCTAGGCCAAAGTGGTTTAAATGCACCAATAAATAGTTTTCAATAATAAGTGTCTTTAGTTAATACCATAAGTGGTAAAAATAATAGGGGGAAGCTATGCCTACTTTTTAACCACAACAAGTTAATTCCAATCTTTAACTATCTACTTTATCAAGCACACAACCACATGGATTAAGTAATCAAGCATCATCTAGTGTTTTGACTCAATAACAAGTGATGAATGTTATCCTACATCAAAAGGTGGCAACCATAATTCCACACCAATAGGCATAGTCTAATCTACCACCACATTAGAGGCAAAATACTATGCCACCTCAATAGGGGGCAATAAATGTTCCACCTAAATAAGTTACAACAAACATACCTCAAAAGTCATAGACCAATATACCCTTATAATAAAAAATGTTGTCCAATAAATAACAAATTTTTGGTTAGAAATAAATGCTAAGTACCCACAAGCATCCATTTCATAATAGGTGTTTGTGCAAGAATGAGTTACTAGTGTCCATTAAGTACTCATTATGTTATAATTGCCTTTTACTTAACACATACCACAAATCCAAAGATAAGTCCTTGATTAGCAATCTCCATTTATTTAGCCAGGTTTGAATAGGTTGCAACAAGTCTTTACTCAATATCAACAAACATAGTACTTTACCCAAATCCATATCCTTTAACATCAACCTTAATTCCCTCAAAATTAAGGCCATATATTGAATATGAAATAGAATATAGCCTGACAACATGTACAATATCAATAGCAACATCCCAATTAGAGGATTCATATTATTGGTAGATTCACCCATCAAACCAAAATTCAACAACATTTCATACTTCCATTATATCCTGATCAAGGTAATCCACCTTTGACCACCCAGCCACAACTAAGTGTACCATCAAGGTTTTGGCATAATAACTATAAAAAATTAAGGATATGATTACCTCAAATAAAATGGGTTAGAAAACCAATAAATTTAAGTGAAATGGCATGTGTTCATACCCATTCAACATGGAGTATCTAAATATACCTTTTCCTTTAGGTTATGAACCACTGAATCTTGACAAGTATAAGGGTAAAGGCGACCCTAAGGCCAATTTAACAAAAAAAATTGTTGCTTTTTAACTAATGGATTATAGTGACATTTACCTAATCCTTTTATTTCCTTGTAGTCTAACCAAACAAGCTTTGTAGTGGTTCCTTAAGTTGCCAAAGAATTATCTATCTGATTTTGATGAATTATCAGAAACATTTATGTAATATTTTATTATAATCTTGAACGTGAGATATTTTAAATAAATTTGACTTGGGCTAGGAAAAATTTGGTGAGATATTTTTTAGTTATTTATAGAGATGGAGAGCACTTATTAGTCATTTTACCCACATTTTACTAGATAAATAATTGGTAATTATGTTTACTAAAAATTTGCATAGAGATATCTTACCACTTGGAAATGTAATGTCCACACACCTTCAAAGATATTATTGAGAAAGGCTCACATATTGAAAATTACATTATTAACAAAGGTATTATCAAGTTAGCCTCCTTAAATTGTAATTAAAATCAAAACTAGAACATAATCCCAACTCAAAGTCCTAACAAAGTCCAAGTGCAAATTTTGACACCCAATTAGGCCTGTAAGTATGACAAAATCCAAGTAATAGAACTCAAATAAGAACATTATTAGAAATGGGGAAACTCATGTGTACCATGTCCAAATGATATAAACACCATCTACTTAACCTATACCATAGATATATCTTACTCTACATCAATAACATATTCAATAAGTGCAACCTACATAGTAACCTAGACTTCTTCCTAAACTATAAAAACTCCCCCCTTCATAAACCCATCCTCCAAGAATAAGACCCATTCCTAGAATCTTCAATGATCTTGGTGAACCTATCAAATTAGTGTTTTTCAAGCTAGCCATGACTATTATGATTAGTTGGCTAATCCTAGAGCACTATCCGGAGAGTATTCTATATCCAAAAACATATAAAGAACATGAGTTCTATGAATACTATCATGTTCATAGACATTCCATATACCATTATGTGTATTTGAAACACCTCATAGAAAATCTATTAGAAAATGGGGAGATTACATTGGATATTAGAAAATTTTCATCCAACTAAAACTTAGGTATCTAGCAAAACCCTTTTCCATAGCATAATAATAATAATAATAATAATAATAATAATAATAATAGTAATAATAATAATTGTTAGGAACCCATGGAAGCACCATTGATTACCACATACAAGCAACTTAAGATGCGGAATTAAACTAGAAGTAACAAGTAACTAGAAACTAGAAACAACATAGAATATGAGAGACAATACACAACTTGTATTAATACTCATCCAGAAAAGAATACAATAAAGAATATGCCACTTCTTCTTCACACCTCTTAGAGGCTTCCCACACCTCAAGTGTATAGTACTTCTTTCCTCAAAGCTCTCTCTGTTACGGTCTCAACACACAACTCAAACACAGAGTTGGTGTTCACCTCCAACTAGTCAATATCCACTACTGCCAGTACCCAAGTGCTCCACGCACTCCATAAGTGCTCCATGCACTCCAAGTAGATCTCCCCTGAACTACAACAACATGTAACCCAAATGATCTTACTTATGGAAGTAACTACCTTGCCTTCCTCTTTGATCAATAACTAAGTACACACCATACTCCAAGTAGATCTTACCTGATCTTGCTCCTTATTGTGTTGCTATCCTCCTTGATCTTGCACACCTGCAAATCAATCTGGTTTTGCACACCTACAAACCTAGATCTTGCACACACATACACCTATAGATCAATGATCTTACTTACAATGCAGATCTCCTAACATAGCCATGCACACCTATTGACCAAGATCATACATACATGAAGAACCCTTCTGATTCTCCAAACCAACACCCACACTTGGTACTGTGGCACTAGGAGGAACATACCATGCTCTCTTCACACACAGAAGGAGCTAATATTTTCTCTCTTACTCCTTAGCACAAATTACAATATAGCCCATGAGTCTATTATATAGATCTCATGCAAACAATAATTAGACACCTAATTACAATAATTAGATCCACAACTTCAAGTCTAAAATTGGCTCTTAACATGCAAACACTTGGTTCTTTAGCTAACTATCCATGAACTGGCAGTTCTAAACCACACAGGCGACTGACGTCGGTCCCTGTCTACCTAGAGGTGACCAATGCCAACTAACTTCTGACTGATGTCAGTTGCTCTTCTGTCTACACCCTACCGACGTCAATTGGCTTGACCAACGCTAGTGTCTATGACACTCAGCAATCTCCTCCCCTATTTACATCAGTGAAGCTTTTAGCTCCACAACCTAACAATCTCCCACTTAGAGATAAACAACTACACTATACCTATACATGTACCCCATCTAATATGTTTCTTAGCTTGTATCCCTCTTCAAGATCAATCCTAAAGACCACCCACCACACAACCTGTGGTGCGCCTCCTGTCATCCAAGTACCCTACCACATTCGAACCTACAATCCCATGTAGTGAAGTCCTGACCCTGAATAGCATGAATCCCTGCTACTAGTCCCTCTCAAATACTTGAGAACCCACTTCCCTAAATTGGCTCCTAACTCTTTGACAGCACCCACTGCTTGGGCAAACTCAGGTCTATACTAGACCTCATGTGATTTTAGACACTAAACTATCCAGCCCTTAGTGTGCTCTAGTTCTGCATCCTACGTATTGAACCTCACCAACACCTGATTCACATTAGCTCCCACTGGAGACAAAATCAACCTGTGATCTCCATGTCTCTCATGCCAAAGAATTTTGCTGCTTCAAATTCCTCATGACATGCCACTAAATTAACCTTACCCTTAGCTCAACAAAACCCTATATGTACAAACCTGCTAGCTAGCATACCATCCCCATACAGTAATAGGATAATGTCACGACCATCATCCACCTGGTAAGACAAACACAATGGTTACACTAACATTGACTAAAGCCCTGCTTTGTCATCCACCTATCAAAACCTGGACCACTATCCTACAACTTCCTCAAGACCATATGACCTGGCCTTCCATCTCACTTGTCTATTCTCTCTATTATTTAACCAAGGTATCCATTCATCTCAGTGCTTTTCATACCAGCTGGCAACCCTACCAAATCTCCCATTTGGTTCTGCATCATATTCCTGCCATGCTCCCACTATTCCCTAGATCCTTCTTGCTCTACAGTAAGCAACGAGTATAAAGAAGAGGAACAATGAATTTGAGGCTTACTTACACTTTCAGTCCTCCCCATGGGCATTTGAGACTCCTTGACAGCTTGATGTCTACCCAAAATCTATTACAGTGACCGACCTTAGTCACCACATAGTTTGCATCCGATCGACATTGGTTCCATGCACCTGTCCTGACTACCGACCCCACTAATGTTAGTGTCTACCTACTGTCAACATCGGTCCTCCTAACTGACATCAGTCTTACTGTCACTGACATCAGTCCTCCTGACTGACATCAGTCTTACCCTGCTTGACACCACCAGCTCTAGTCTGCACATGACCAACATCAGCATCTATCTGTTTGACGTTGGTTCCCCTTAACCGACACCAATTACTGTGTTCACCTATGAGTGATGAATTTTTACTCATGAGCTCTCCATGGATCAAAACCCTATCCAAACTACCCTGCTCAGAGTTACTTAGTCCCATCCATTGATCTCTATCCATCATCTCCTCCAAAAACACCAAGGCTTTCCAGTTCTTAAGTCTGTCAAAGATATCTGACTTCCTCTTAAGAACATGCATCTCCTTCTTGCTCATGTGACCAAGCCTACAAAGCCACGTCTTCGCAACAAAGGAAGAATCAATAATATAAGCAAGTAGATAAAGAGTACCTGCTTTCTTACCACTAGCTAATTCAAGTGAATCTATTGTGAGAGTTCTTGTGCATCTCTCATCACCCAACTTCCCTGAAGAAATTAGCTACATCTTCAAGATTGGGACCTGCATGACCTTCTTCAACACCCATGTGTTGGTTGCCTACAATTTCAGCTTCACTTCCCCTTTGCCAATTCTTTGGCAAGGCACACCAGCCCCTAAATAAATCTTTCCAAAGTCTCCAAAGACCTTAACATGGAAAAATACTCTATTTTGGACTACATGGAAAGAGGCAATAGAATCTATAAAACAAGATTCTACTTTATCCAAGAAGCATACCAGATCATCCTTTGCAACAAGACTTGCAACATCTACTTGTTCAATTCCTTCATGCTAATCTTCTACCAACCAACAATATTCTTTTCCCTGCTCTTTCTTTCCATAGGACTGTAATTGACCATTCATGCTTTTCAATTCCTCCATTCTTAGCTTACTTTCATCTGCCATTGCTCTACTCCCACTCAATTAGAAACCCCTGAGAGTGACTTGTAACCAAACACAAAACCTGCTCCCTACAACCTTAGCTCTGATACCAACTGTTAGGAACCCATGGAAGCACCATTGATTACCACATACAAGCAGCTTAAGATGTGGAATTAAACCATAAGTAACAAGTAACTAGAAACCAGAAACAACATAGAATATGAGAGATAATACACAACTTGTATTAATACTCATCTAGAAAAGAATAAAATAAAGAAAATGCCACTTCTTCTTCACACCTTTTAGAGGCTTCCCACACCTCAAGTATACACTACTTCTTTCCTCAAAGCTCTCTCTTACAGTCCCAACACATAACTCAAACACAGAGTTGGTGTTCACCTCCACCAGTCAGTATCTACTACTGCCAATACCTAAGTGCTCCACGCACTCCACAAGTGCTCCACGCACTCCACAAGTGCTCCATGCACTCCAAGTAGATCTCCCTTGAAATGCAACAACCTACAACCCAAATGATCTTACTTATGGAAGGAACTACCTTGCCTTCCTCTTTGCTCAATAACTGAGTACACACTGTACTCCAAGTAGATCCTGCCTGATCTTGCACACCTACAAATTAATCTAGTTCTGCACACCTACAAACCTAGATCTTATACACACATACACCTACAAATCAATGATCTTACTTACCATGTAGATCTCCTAATGTAGCCATGCACACCTGCTAACCAAGATCATACATACATGAAGAACACTTGTGATTCTCCAAACCAACACCCACACTTGGTACTATGGCACTGGGAGGAACACACCATGCTCTCTTCACACACAGAAGGAGCTAATATTTGCTTTCTTACACTCTATCACAAATTACAATACAGGCCATGAGTCTATTATATAGATCTCATGCAAACAATAATTAGACACCTAATTACAATAATTAGATCCATAGCTTCAAGTCTAAAATTGGCTCTTAACATGCAAACACTCAGTTCATTAACTAACTATCTGTGAACTGGCAGTTCTGAACCACATAGGTGACTGACGTTAGTCCCTATCTGCCTAGAGGTGACCGACACCCGCTGACTTCTGACTAACATCGGTTGCTCTTCTGTCTACACCCAGCTGACGTCGATTGGCCTGACTGACGCCGGTGTCTGTGACACTCAGCAACCTCCTCCCCTGTTTGCATCAGTGAATCTTTTAGCTCCACAACCTAACAACAACAACAACAACAACAACAACAACAACAACAACAATAATAATAATAATAATAATAATAATAATAATAATAATAATAATAATAATAATAATAATAATAATAATAATAATCAATAACAATAACAAAGACTAGAAAAACAACAATAGTGTCAAAAACCACCATGATAACAATAATAATATCAAAAAAACAAAACCAACAATGTTAACTGAATGGGAGGAGCCAAGGCCAAAATGACCCCAATAACCAACAAAATTACCATGTAGTTACACATGACTACAACAAAGTTTTAGTTCATATTGTGGGAGGTCATGATTTTACCATCACCATTAATCCTAGACTAAATTCCAATAAACTAGGACTATTACCAAATAATATTAATCAATCTACCTATGCCAGTAATCCTTCCTTGACCTAGGACCACAACGAAGCAAAATAATAACTAGGGATTACTATTTAAGACCTTATACCTATAACTCATCATTGCCCTATGACCAAAACCAAGTGTACCATAAATTAAAACTTATCCCATCTAATCCATTTCCATCATTTTGAAGTTAAAATGGTCCTATATCTAATATTGATTATGTAATTACAACTCAATGGTCTAAGATTACCATTCCAAGGCCATAACCTCCTACCAATAAAGCAATCCAACCCACTGTGCTAACTAGGAATAAGACATTTACTTCTGTTAAGGAAAAACCATATAACCTTATGGAAAAAATCTAGAAGACACCCTCACAAATCTCCATTCTATATTTGTTACATACATCTACTATCCACAAGAATATCCTAACTGAATTTCTAGGCTAATCCCAATTTCTAAATGACATAACCCCCAATAGATTTTATGTTTTGGTCAAACATCTAACCCTATGCCAATATTTACCCTTCAACCAAAGTGATATATCATTACTTAGACCTATTTATAACAATCCCCAATACATTTAAGTTGTCATAACATGGCATAAAGTCAAATATGTCCTCATAGACAATATATCAAGCTTGAATATTATGTCTTTGAAGCTGATCAAGCATCTCAGATATACAACAACTAACCTACAACTAGAAATTATCACTATCAGGGCCTATGATAATGAAGAATGAGAATCACAAGGATCTATAAGATTGTAGGTTATTACTATGACTTTGACCCATATATACTCTACCATGTGTTAGAACTCGAACTATCATACAATTTACTTTTGGGTAGACCATAGATACATGAGATTTATCCAATACCTTTGACATTGCACTAGTGTCTCAAGCTATCACAATTAGGCATAAAAGTCACTATCAATGGAGATTTATAGTTATATGAACACTGTAAACATTTGAAAGCTAAATATGAAATTTATTACTACCACTTTGGCCCAAACCCATTACCCAAGAAGGATAAAGACAAAGAAATACTTTTTAAATTATTAGAGGCCCATTGTATAGACCCAGATAACCTTGATTCATCCTCACATATACCTCCTATTAAAATGTATAATCATTTTACAATCTTGACCAATGGTCCATGAGATTATTTGACCCATGATACATTCCATATTTCCAAGATTCCATAGAACCCCAAGTCCTATGGAAGACCTAGAGCTAGGGCACCTTACATGGAATGGAAACATAAACAAAAATGCAAGCTTCATAGTCCATCATCTTTTATTTTCACACTAGCCACTGGCTAATAAGAGGACCCACTTACCAATGTTGAATCCTAGTTCTACAGTGACAATTTGGCTAATTGATACAAAAATTCAAAATATTCTATCCCTAATAGGATCATAGATAACCAAGCCTATGAAGGTGGAGGCCTTAGACCAATTCAACAGAGTACTCTTAAACTAATTTATATGACTGGGTATAAAGGGACTTATGGTCTTGGATTTAAACTACCTGGAGGTGACCCCATGTATCCTATTCGTGTTTTAATTCTAACATATAGTGACAATGATGATGATAGTGAAGCAGAGTTTGATCATAGAATTTATATAGAATTTGACAATACCAACCTATTTTACCCACACATAATTTATACGATTACCTTATTAATATGACTTTTCATGCTTCTCCTTTATCATCCTCAACTTATAGACTTGTACCAATAAGAATACACAATTCTTTTAGATGAGTTTGAGAATGATAAGGCCTTTTGTGATTTTCTAAGCCTAGGAGATAATGTTTCATTGGGAGACCACAAATAAGGGTTCTCAATAAAACTATATCCTACATCCCATTTTGGAGAGTGGGTGAACACCCTTAGCTAGTAAAAAAATAAAACATTGAGGTCCCAATGTGAAAACCTCTTTGACGCACTTTTAGGCCATAGTAAAAGTAAAGAGAAAGGATAGTCTTTTGGTGAAAACCAATTTTAGACACATTTAGATGGGGGTGCTCACCTTTCCTTGAATGAATCTCAAGATGCCACCAATAACAAACTTGCTTTTAGGTTCAATTTTAGTTTAGTAGAACAATATGCCTCTAATTGAATTTCCCAAGAATTTCTTATAGTATTTGTAACATGGTCATTGCTATTATTAGGAGACTCAGATTCATCTTGTTTAGGAGAGCTTGAATAACTAGTCCAACTAGATGATTTTGTTGTTAAATGTTAATTCACATCATTACCAACCATTCTTAATGATGGCTCGACTCTCTTAGTAGAAGATACTATAGATGTTAATATCATGAATCTAGATGACACAAAATGGATTAAACTAGGTGTGTTTCTCACTAAGGAAGAATGTGAAGCTTTTACATACCTTTTGAGAGTGTTTGATGACATTTTTACATGGTCCTATTTAGACATGCTAGGTTTAGACCCCACCTTGGTTGTATGATACCTTGTTGTTCATGTTGATGCCAAACCTATGATGAATAAATTTTGAAGGTTGCATCCTCATATTGCTATATTAGCTAAGAAAGAGTTGGAAAAACTCTTGGAAGCAACATGCATCTAGCTAATCAACTATTCAAAGTGGATCTCTAATGTTGTACATGTTAGTAAAAAGATATAAGGGATAATAATATACACTAATTTTAGAGACATTAACAATAGCTTCTCCAAGGATGAATTTACTCTATGGAAGATTGACATGATAGTTGAATCCATAGTGGGTTATGAAATGCTTTCACTTATGGATGTATTTTTAGGATACAACTAAATTAGGATTGCACCAAAAGACCAACACAAAGCAATGTTCACCATTCCTTGGGGAATTTTTTTCTATCAGCTTATGTCATTTGGTCTCAAGAATGTTGGGGCCACATACCAAAGAACCATGACTATAATATTTCATGACATGATGCGTGATATTATAGAAGACTATGTTGATGACATATTGGGTAAATAAAAAACATGTGTAGATCATCTAGCTATACTATGAAGAATATTTTAGAGACTTTATGAGTAGAAGGTTAGACTTAATCCTAAGAAGTGCATATTTAGTGTCACCTCATGCAAACTGTTAGGCTTTATTGTGTCTCATCAAGGCATTAAATTTGATGATACCAAGGTATAGGCCATTACTAAGACGATGCCACCTTTCAATTTAAAGAAGCTCTATATTTTAAAAGGAAAATTCTAGTGTTTTAGATGATTAATTTCATAATTGGCCAATAAATTCCATCCATTCACTCACTTATTAAAGAATGATGATACATTTTGTTAGGATAAAGAATGTTAGAAATCATTTCAACATGTAAATTACTATCTTACCAATCAGCCTATTCCATTACCATCAATGTTAAGGAGGCCATTTTTACTATACCTATCTACCACAAACAATGCACCAGGGGTGCTTCTAGCTTAACATGATAATAATGGTAAAAAACATGTAGTGTACTATTTAATCTATACACTAGTCACATATGAACACAAATATATGCTAATATAAAAATCTTATTTAGCTATGGTCTTTGTAGCCCATAATATGCATCATTACATGATTAAAAATAAGACCATAATCATTGCTAAAGTATATTTTCTCACTTATCTAATATCAAAGATAGCTTTACAGGGTTGCATGGCTAAATGGATCATAATACTAAGTGAGATCAAAATTGAATACATCAATCAAAATCCTTAAAATGATAAGTATTTATGGATTAACTTGTTGAATCTCCCCTTGCAGATGTCGAACCACTTACTTTTACATTCCTAGATGAGTTCATCATAACCATCATAGAAACACCTCTTAAGGAACAATAATAGAAGTTGTATTTTGATGGGCCATTCACATTACATGGATCAGGGCCATGCCTATTATTTATTACACGCTATGAGGATATTATCCCTAAATCATTCCATGTCAATTTTCCTTGTATGAATAACATGGAAGAATAGGAAGCACGTAATGTATGGATTTGTCAAGTAGTATAATGGAATATTCAACATCTCATGGTTTATGGTGATTATTAGTTAATAATCAATCTAATTACAAACCAATTTCAAACCAAAGATGAAAATTTGGTACCATACAAAGCCATGGTGGACATTCCTAAGTAATAAATCTCAAAAAATTATTTTTAACACATACCAAGGGCTAGTAACAAGATAATAAATGCCATTCCACCATTGGTTCTTTGATCCATCACAAAACAAGGAAAAATAATATTAGTTCCTTGTGGAAAATATTTTAGTGTCTACTCAAGAACCTTATACAATCATAATGATCTATGATATTATTAGTTCCAAGTCTATTTGGTATATAGACCTATATAACTAACTTTATGACTATATCATGCCACCAAACCTATCATGTAAAAAACAAAAAGCCTTTACATTTCAATCTTCTTAATATAACCTACTTGTCCCCACCCTTTATTATATAAACTTTGATGTTACTCTACTTCATTATTTAAATTTGGTAGAAGATACATTAGCATTATGGGAAGTTAATGAAGGAGTATCTTGAGCCCATACTCATGGGG
Source organism: Torreya grandis (assembly GCA_037957365.1). NCBI lineage: Eukaryota > Viridiplantae > Streptophyta > Pinopsida > Cupressales > Taxaceae > Torreya > Torreya grandis. Next base: position 572,987 of record JARHVA010005481.1, read on the forward strand.
TCATCTTTGAAAAAAATCTAATCCATACCAATTACTATTTATCAACTATGAAAGAGATTTAGTTGCTTATGTAAAAAAGTGACATAAATGTCAAAGGCATGACAATTGATTCATGCCCTAGCCAAAACACTCAAAACTATGCTTACACCATCTCTATTTACAACATGGTGACTCAATCTCATTGGGAATATTAACCCTACCTCCTATAATGGCCATAAACACATCCTTACTACCACCTAATAATTCACTAAGTGGGTTGAATCTATACCCCTCAATTACATGATTGTAAAATATATTTCCAAATTCATCTTCAACCATTTCACATGCCACTATGATAAATCATCTGACATTATATCTAATAATGGTAGATCATTTAAAAATAGGAATGTCAAAGCACTCTATGTTGAATACAACATCAACCAACACTATTATATCACATATTAACCACAAGGTAATGGTTAAGTAGAGGTATATAATAAAACCATTGTCAATATCCTTAAAAATATTTTCAATGATGTTGACTATGATTGACAACTCTAAATCTTCTATGCCCTATGGGAATATTGCACTAATTATCATAATCTAATAGGATACACACCATATTCCATAGTATATGGCACTAAGGCCATTCATCCCATCAATTTCAAGTTATTTTCTCTATATATCTCATTAAAACACATCTTAGATGATGAATATTATAGAGTTTCTCACTTACATGAGCTAAATTTATTCGATGAAAAGTGCACGACCATTATAAATAGCCCTCAAGATTACCATAGATAGTTATGGGGTTAATATAATCTATAGGTCAAACATAGAGAGTTTGAGCTTGGTGATATTTTACTCAAATAAAAATTTAAGAACACTGTAGCTAACAAAAAGAAGGGAAAGTTCAACCCTAATTAGATAGGCCCATATGTCATTATTGTTAACTATGGTTGAAGAGCATACAAGATCATTACAATAGAAAAATATGAACTTCAAGATCCTATGAACATCATTCACCTCAAGTATTATTTCACTTGAGAGACATAGAGTTTTGTCTATGAAGATTAATTACATTATTTTGTGATACTACTTTCATTATACCATGTCATGTACCATTATTTCCATACCTTTCCTACCAACTAAAGTTATTTTACCCTCCCTAACTCACCTTGTTGACCTTGGTTCCACTCTATTGGTTTTTTGAGTACCTTCAATGATTACATGCAAATGAAATTTTAGTGGTTGATTTAGTATTCTAAACAGAGGCATTATCATGGACTAGTATGACAATGGTTTGGAAATTACTTTATTTATTTGTTTTTCCATTTCATAATGAGTACCCTTGATTATAACCACCTTTATGAAAATTAGTGTCCCACCCCATGATAATAACTATAACTACCTTTCAAAAAATAGTATCATTGACCCATGTTGTTGTTTCCTAATTATAACTAGTTGTGAGCAAATTAAGAGCAATAACATTCCCATTTATTGTTGTATCACCTTGCCATTCTAATTTTTATAATGTGTCATTCACCTCATTCATTAATTTGCTTCTACTTAGTCATATTCCTTAATTTAATGGAAGAAATATAGTTATTTAAGGCCCATTGGGACTATATAGGCAACACTCACTTTATGTTAAGGTCATTTCAGTCATCCTTTTCCAATGCTTTCACCATTTTTTGAGAAATTTACATTTGAACACTCTCACCATTATATGAGCAACCTAATCCATGCCCTTTCCATTTTATGAGTTGAGCTATTACATGTCTCATAATTCTTGATTGAGTTGAGATGCCTTAAATTTCCAAAAACATTTAAAATAGTTTCAAAACCCCTAAACATTTGTAAAAGAACTAGAAAATCTTAAAAATTATAAAATCATGAAAATTGGCTTAGAATTTGCATGTGATATATAAAGTAATTTAAATTTTTAGGTTGGAATATCTTGTTTGTTAAATTTATTTATAGACCACCTTGGTATTTTTCCTCCCATTTATAGGAAAAATAAATCAGCCTGAGGTTCAAATAGACTGTAGGTAAAGAAGTAGTATTAGTATTACTACTTTGTCATTTAGTTTCCCCATCCTTATTGGACTTAAGATTTACACTCTCATCATTTTTTGAGTTCATATTGTGAGCATTGTGTATTCAACTTTGATACATTAATGACCACTTGTCTTCATCTTATGCTCTCACCATTTTGTGTATTGCCATTATGTGAATTATTCATTTGAAATGGATGTGTTACTACACCCTTAGACTTTTCTTATGCTCTCACCTTTTCATGAGTCTATTTCCATTTTCCTCTAATAAATCAATAATTTTTCCTTCTCATCATTTTTTTCTATCCCATATCCTAGGATAACTAAATTTGGCCTAAAGTTCAAGTTGGATCTTGAATCCATGGAATAATGTAGGTAGTGTCCACTTTCCCTATGCATCTAGAGTTAGCTTGGCTACCCTTTTTTATTTTTTTATTCCCCACATTTTTATTGTTGTATCATTATCTCCTATATCCTAGGATCATTTTTTTGATGTCATTTGTGTAGTTATTTCCCTATAGTCTTGGGGTAACCTTGTGTCAATTTTTCTTTCCTTGTTTGCACTAACATCATGATTAACCATTATTTCTATTTATTTTATTTTATTTTGATTATTTTTTTCACTTTATATTTCTTGGTGTTTTGTTATGCTTTTTTTATTTATGATTTATTTTATTTTATTTTTTTCCTATTTATTTGCTTTCATTGTTGTGCCTTGACTTAGTATATCTATGTTCACTAGGCGATTCTTTATGAATTATACTTAAGTCCATCCATATTCATACATCAATATTTTCATCATGGTTTTTATCATTGATGTATTATTTTTAATTATTTATTAGATTGGGTGTCAGTCCTTATTCATATTATTGTTAAGTTATCATGGTGTTTTATATCATGTTGTATATCATTACATGCTATAGAAAAAACTAGTTTAGTAGATCTTATGAGTAATGATGCCATGGTAATTCTATTAAGTGACATGAAAAATTATTGATCTATCCAAACATTACCCCAATATAGAATAATTAAATCATGAATTAATTTTAATCCTTGCTAGCTCAGACATGCATCTCCCTTCTAACAAGTTTCCCAAATTCATATTTCTCTTATGTATTGTCTTATGCTTACTTCATGAATATGGATTTATTAAATAATCCCCCTTTTTTATATTTCCATATTTTCCCAAATCCCTATGTCAATGATTATAATTTCCTATGGGTAAATCAATTTGTTTTGATTTATCTATATGTTAATGATTATAACTGCCTTTGGGAAAATCATTAGCATTTTCCTACCCAATTAGGGCATGTTTTCATTGTGATAATTATTATAACTACCTTTTGTCAAATCATTATCTATATCTTATTGACTAGGGCATCTCATTATACCATTGGTTATAACTAACTTTGATCAAATCAATCTTTTCCACCACCTTTACCTTTAAGTCCCATCATTTCCTTATTTTTGAGGGAATGGTCAATGACTTTATTTACTACCCACTCCTTCAAGGGGGAATTTAGGGATCATCCATTACCTATTGGGGCATTATGCATTAAATAAATTTTAATTCTTTGAGAAGATGTTATTGTGCCTATAGATTTTAATGCCTTCGTAAACAAGGACAAACTATAGATACCCCATTCTAGCCATAACTAGCTTCCTACCAAACTTTACACTGATTTCTAATAACCATTGAAAATTAGGCCTAGGAATCAATAAATGTCCCAATGTTATTTTCACATCCTTTATTATTTCTAAAAATAATGTTGAGGTATCAATATTTGGTAATAATAACCTCTCATGAATTCATCCTTGGTCACCTTATGACCTAACAACTAGCAGTTTGGCCTTTAAACCCATTAAGTGGGGCATTTAAATAATTCTTAAAAGAGCTAAATGATAATCAAAATGAATTTAATAATTATAAAATATTACATGCTTAGATAAATAATCCATTTATAATTAATGAATATCTAAAAATGAAAATTCAAAAATATAAAATATCAAGGTTCTTCATCATTGCTTTTATGAATTGTCAATAATTCACAAAATATATAACAAATATCTAAATTTGTGATCCATGCCTATTAATTAAAAATTATAATTACAAGTACCCTCCTTAAATTAACTAAGGTTATCCTTAACTAACCTAGGGTTAGTTTGAAATATACTATGCTTAATCCTAATATAACTCAAATTAGGTGAGAGTTAACTTTGGAGGTTATAATTAGAAGGCCTCACCCATTGATCTAAAAGGTTTTATAATGAAATGTTATTATGCCAAAATACCTCTAAAAATATTAACTTTATGTTACCATGCCCACATGCCAAGTGAAATCAAGCCAATCCAAGGTAAATGAAGGGGAGATGATGTAAAAACACCATTGACAAAGACTCCATTGCCCATAAATTGAGAAAGCCAACCATCTCAACAAGTAATTTGGAGCTACAATGAAGGTAAAATGGAGTTTCTATTTAATGATTTTGGTTGTGTTTTCATTACGTGTTTGTTACTTATGCTCACCCTAGTACATAGGAAATAATGTTGGAGAGTTTTCATGATGATGTCATGGTGGTGTCATAAAGGTGTCCTAGTGAGTGGATGAAGTGTTTTGATAGCCTAAGTGAAAATTACAAAGTGTGAAATGTACTTATCCTAGTGTGCTTGAAGTATGCTTCATTTATCTCTAGAGTTTATCTAGTTAGAGGTGTTCGAGGGTGAGTATGTTGTTTGGAGCATGTGAAAAAGGTACTTAAAATGTTATCTATGATTTGATAGCTTGTATGCATAAGTGGAATTCATCTAGTAGTCCATATTTTTCATCTAGATAGTTTGGGTCTAGTGGTAATAAATTTGAGTAAGTATTTTGATGATGGAATATCTCACATGTGTGGAAGTTCTAGGAGAAGGTGATCATAGGGGTTTTTTTAGTTTTAGACCTAGTTTATTTTCACTAGAAATTAGATCATGTGATATAGTGCACTAAAAGATATGCATATGAAAAGTTGGGATCCTAGGTAGCTTGACTATGTTTTTCTATACTTAGCCAAATTTACATAAGGTAGGAAAGAGTTGAGTGGGAATTATGATGGTTTCATAGCATGCACATGTGAATGTGTCAATAGAAACTAATCATATGAGTCTATTTAGTTTTGATCATAGATGATTTTTTCTAAATTTGAGTTCATGTACTGAAGCATGAAAGATGTTATGCAAGCTCAAAGTTGGCCTCTCAGGTAGATTTGGACATAGATGTCTTTGTGACATATGTTTTTGAGAAGGCATTTTAATGACATTTTATCTCACACATGTGAGGGTTCTAGGAGTAGTGTATTACATGGTTGGATTATCCTATTTGAAGACATCATTTCATATAAGTTTGAGATCATGTAAGCACAAAATAAGTTATTGAGGTGAAAAAATGGCTAGTTAGGCATATTCAAAGGGTCTCCATAGTCATATTTGAAAGTGTTAAAGCTTGAGCAAAATCAATAGTGCATGTTTCTCCAAGAAGTCAAGAAGTAGAGAGATAAGGATAGGTGCACAATATTTAATAACTTATCAAAGGTATATAATAATGATCTAATGATAAGTGGGTGTTTGTATAGTTTGTTTGAATGGTGAGTGTTGATCATTAAAGAGATGATTGATCCATAAAAATTGATGAATAATGTTGAGTCAACATTATAATATTGTATGAGATGAGGTCAAAATGACTAGGGTTTAACATTTGGATTTGGTGGTGTAAGTGTTAAAGATCAATCAAGATAGATGGTGTGTATTTTATCTAAGGTGAGAGGACATGAGATTCGAGCTTTGTGTTCAAAGGTTAACTGTGACCATTTAAATTTAACATAGGAAAATTTAGAGATCTATATTTCATCTATATCTTTTGATAGATGTAAAATTATTTAGTAATGTAAAAATGAAATATGAAGAGGACTCCATAGTTAATCTAATGAATCTAATTTAAAGATATATAGGTGAGTAAATTCAAATATATTAAGCCTAGAAGTTGACTATGTGTTCATGCTTATTTTACAAGTTACGTGAGAAGGATAATTGATTTTGTATTATTGGTGTTTTGATGTCTCATGATGAATCAGATATTGAAACATGTTGTAGACTCTATGAGGATGTTCTATATAGATTTAGGATATGTAATCAATCTATATTGGGTATGAATAATGTTTAAAAAGTTGCTTGTGTGTTCATTCATGGTGACTATGTGTACTAGGTTAATGTTTGAGTTGTTTGAGCATACATATAGGTGAGATAAGTTGATTGTGATCATTTTATGATTTTTAAGGGGATATGAAGAGTAGAACCACATATTTTAAAGTGGTATTATGTTCTTGTTTTTCTTGAGGGAGTGATAAATGAGTGAATGGGTTCACATGAGAACTATAGGGTTATAAGGGTCTTATTAAAAGGTGTTGTTCCTTAAGGGTGACCCATAAAAGCTACATTGACCTATGAATATTTTATATATACATTTATTCATGTGAGAGATTATTTAAGGGATAATGCATGCCTAATGGCATACCAAGGTAGTGATTATCAAGATTTCTCTATAAATAGTCGAACCAAAGATGATGGGTTATAAAAATTGTATAAGAAACTAAGGAGCAATTGAAAAGGGGCTTGTGAATTTTATGGAGATAAGGAGAGGTATAGTTACCTAAGGATGAGTTAAAGAGCATATTATTTTTAGGACTATTTGTATGACTTATAGGTCATAATTCTTTTAGCATAATAGTGCTCTTGTAGATTAAGTGGGAGCAAAGGTGAAGAGTGATTAGAAGAGGTCCATCATCAGGTATTTTAAACATTAGTTCAAAGGTGGATGTGTTCATAAGTGTTGTTTTGGTATCTTAGAATCTAAGGTGGTTACATCCTCTTTGCAAGGTGAAGCTTACCAAAAAGCCTAGTTGTTGTTGTAGCTTAACTAGACAGGTGTGGCAGCACCATGTGGGATTGTAGTCTCACTAAATAGGGATTATATTTCCTTGATCATTTATAGAAAGTCTAGATTAGATTTTTTAATTATAGAATAGTAATCCAAGTGTAAGTTCCAGTGGCTGTTATTCCCCAAAAGGGTTTCCCATTCATGTCTTACGTTATGTGATTGATCTTGCATTATTTCTCTTACTTATTACTATGAATGATGTGTATGGTTCATGAATGTTTGTGGTCACTAGTTAAGAGCTTATAAAGATAAAAATTTAAGTTAGATTAGTTGGTCTCATTGATTCTCCCCTACCCCCCCTCAGTGATTGTACCTCTAACTATTGGTATCAAAGTAGGTCCTATGGTAAAATATTAATATCTTGAAGGTGATCCAAGGTAGAATATGAGTAGTCATCAAGGAGGTTTCTCTACTAAACAAGCACCAATTTTCAATGGATCCAATTATGCTTTTTGGAGTTTAATAATGAGGACCTACATTATCTTCCTAGGGTTTGATGTATGACAATTAGTTTTGGATGGTTATGTCAATCCTGTGATTCCTCTATCTAGTGTTGTATATAAGAATATATTTGAGAATAACTCTAAGGGAATGAATTCCATCACTTGTGGTCTAATAAAAACTAAGTTCACCAAAGTAATTCATTGCATTTTTACCAAGGAAATATGGGATAAATTGAAGACTATTTTTGAAGGAGATTCTAAGGTTAAGCTTGCTAAGTTATAGACTTATAGAAGGAAATTTGGAAGTCTCAAGATGAATGAAGAAGATACTGTGGAATCCTTTCCATAGAGAGTTGATGAGATTGTGAACATCATCAAGGGTCTTGGAGATAATCTTGAAGAGACTAATATTGTTTAAAATGTATTAATGTCTCTTCCCCCAAGTTGATCCAAAAATATTTTATATAGAAGAGAGTCATGATCTTACTCAATTAAATATGGATCAATTACATGTCACCCTTACTACTTATGAGATGAGGAAGAATAATGATATAACACCAACAAGGAAGAAACATTCAAGATAGAGATGAATCCTAAGAATAAGTTCCAAGGTAAAAAATCTAAAGAGGATGACATATATGATATTGATGATGATGAACTAATTGATTTGATTACTAAGAAATTAAACACTGGCTCAAGGAAGTATAAGGGTAAACTACCCCTCAAATGTTTCAATTGTGGAGAGATAGGAAATTTTTATTAGGAGTGCCCTCATAAGCACGAGAAGAAAGATGACGAAGGGAATGGTAAATGCCAAGATGTGACAAGAAGACATATATGAAGAAAGTTTTTAGAAAGTATAATAATAAGAATAGGTCCTTCAAGAAAAAGAAGAGTCTTTACACCAAAGAATATTGTAGCTCATCAAATGAGAGTGAAGAATGTGACATGGAATATTATCATGAAGATGATGGTCCTACTAAAGATGAAGTCCTATTCATGGTTTAGGAAGGAAGTTTCTCACATTATAAGTAATCTACAAGGAGTGATTAAAATGATGGTGAGGCCACCAATTACTTACTTTTATAGCCTCATCTATACTTAGTAGATGTCTTTTTCTATATCAATCCCATAACTATCTATGACTTATGAAAATGAATGAATGAAGTTATGATTGTATGTGTACATTGATATATACATACATACATATACATACATACATATACATACATACATACATACATACATATATATATATATATATATATTATATATATATATATATATATATATATATATATACATACACACACACACACACACATATATATGTATATATATATATGTATGTATATATATGTATGTATATATATATATATATATACATATATACATACGTACATACATACATATATACATATATGTATGTATGTATGTATGTATGTATGTATATATATATATATACATATATGTGTGTGTGTGTGTGTGTGTGTATTAGGTTATGAATTATTGATGTTTTTTCCTCGATTGAATTATATTTGTGTGACTTTATTTAATAAGCATTTGAAGAACCATGTAAGGATGAATAATCTTGTTAGTCCATAGTTATTGCAAAGTGTGTGTAACAACTATAGGTTTCACCTACAAGTTGCTTATAGCCACTATAGAGTGCTTGTAGTAATTATAGGCTTCACCTATAGGTTTATTACAGTCACTATAGAGTGCCTTCATAAATTTTAGGCTTCACCTATATGATACTCATAGCCACTACAGTGTGCTTGTAGAAACTATAGGATTCACTTATAAGTTACCCATAAACACTATACAAAATATATCTATTGGTGATTAGATCTTAAGGACACATCCATCTATCTTGGGAACTAAATGGATGATTAGAAAGAATCATAATTGTTGTATAGATTCCCTACATTTATGGAAATTATAGATGTGCTACTAAAGATGAAAAATATAAAGATAATGATAAAGAGACAAAAAGAAAAAAAGAAAAAAAAAACAATATACCTTGTCTTTGACCTAGTCAAGCCTAAAACAAGTAACTTTGGTTACTAACCACTTGAAGATTGAGTGGGGTAGTTTCTAAAGTATTTTTATTTTTCCTTTTTTGGTGTCTTTGGTTAAGAGTTAATAAATTGACTTCTGTATTTAATGGTAGAACCTAGATCAAATTAAGAGTTGGTTAATTTGAATAGATAATAACATAAGTATTATAATTATAGCACTGCACTCTAAATATTATAACTGCCTATAGTAATCTTTAGTTGCTACAGAATTGAGTAATAAAAAGATTGATTTTGTAATAAGTTTGTAATTTCTCTCAAAGAAAGATTAGAACTCAGTTCTGAATGAGGAAGGCCCCCCTTAGAATGAGTTACAATGAACATCGTCACCCTCCTTAGCTTTAGTGTATTTTATAAGTTGGTTTTATTATTATTTTGGTTATGTAAGTGTGATGCATATGTGATTTATCCATGTAAAGTATTTCTATAGTTCTAGTTTCATAAGCTTTTAAAGTATAACTATCTAATTAATTCAATATAAGTTCCTTATACTATAACTAGTGAAACAAGTTGATTTTTGAATCAATAATGCATATATAGTGTTGGCATCCTTAAAAAGTGTATGCATCATAGGTTGATAATTAATGTTAATTAGACTTAATAATTTGATATTCATTGGGTAATTAGTTTGCACAATAAATGAGGTAGAGTGTGAGATGATTTTGTTCAATGGTCTTAAATAACTAAAAGTTGAGAATAAGATCAATAAGAATATGAAATCTAAACTCAAGGACTATGATGAGTAATTTAGTGTGTATGATGAAAGATTGAATGAAGATACCAAAGATCATGAAGATATGATCAAGCATCTCATTTTTCAATTAAAAATTCTATCTACTATCCTAAAATCTAAAGAAGATGAATGTTCAAGGTATGTTTCTAAAAATGAATCTTTGAAATCTAAGTTAGAAAAGACAACTAGTAAGGTGAAGACATTGATGAGATTTGAAAAGAGCTCATATGATATAAACAATACTCTAAGTGGTCAAAGCATGCTAGTGATAGAACTAGTATTGTATATGAATAAGAACAAAATAATGTAACTCAAGAAAAGATAAAGACTAATGTGAACCAAGACAATCATACTTTGAAGACATATCATCAAATAAGGACTGAAGGTGCTGATAGAGTAAAGACAAATTAGATAAAGCAACCAAATGCTATAAGGTATGAAAGATTCAATGGTTATTTTATATATGTAATAAATTTGGTCATAGGGATAGAGAGTGCAAGAGACTTGTTAGAAATTAATTTTCATGGGGGTCATCAATCTAAAGGTGTTAGTATAATCAAGTGATTTAACTATCTTGATGTGAGACACTTTACAAACCATTGTCCACATAAGATTATATAAGGTAAGTCCTCTTTAAAAAGGGGAGGTTGTTTTTTATATCATGGCATAGGGAACATTGTAAATTTATGTATAAATAAGGTAAGGCAAGATATGCTTCTTGCAAAAGGGACGGTGTGATATAATTGTGAACAAAGAGGTCACATTTATAAGTTTTACAAGCAAAGGCCTATAAGACAAAATAGACTTAATAAAGCTCCTAGAGTTTAATGAAGAAGTAAACTTAATGCATGGAAGCCAAAGGTGACATCTGTGAGTCATGATAATATTGTAGGTCCAAGTAATCTATTTTCTATGGTGGAGAATACTTCAGTAGTTGAAGACTACCAAGAGGTCTCATTATCTACTCATGTTGGGAATGAATAGATAAATATCAAAGAGAAAACCAAGGTGTTGATTGAAGATATTCATGTGGTATGTATGGATCCAAGTGATCATCTTATTATTGTTGGGCTTGTAGCATGTAAATACCATAAATTATCTATGCCTAATGATAAGGCTCCAAGCTGTAAAGAAGATTCTTCAGATAAAAAGGTATGTAATGAATCTGTGTTGTCACCATGTATTGTCAATTCAATAATAGAAGAAAAGGATAATGTTGTAGTGGATGAGGAAGTTGTTTCTCCTAAGCCAAATAATAAGAAGAAGAATTACAAATATCAAATGAGTGAGGAGATGGAATACGATGAGTTTTTTTATAGCATTGGGGTATAGAAGGTGTCTCTATCTATGCTTCTTAAGATATTCCTTTCATTGGAGAAACATGTTTATGTAATTAAGTTCATAATGCCAATTAAAGAAGGTCTTTTATTAAGGGGGAACAAGTTCATGAGCCTACTTCAGGGTTTTATGAAGGATCTATTGTAAAGAGTCAGAATGGGTGCTTCTAGGTGGGTTAATGAGATTGATGTAAATATAAAGAAGTGTTTGGTGCTTAGAAAGGCCTATTAATTTATTTTTGGTGTGCTCCAATTTTTTTTGAGGCTTGAAGGTATGTGTGTGCCAACTAAAGTTTTATTTTAGTGTTCTCAACTTTCTTAGTTTTTAGCTTAAGGGAAAGTAAGTATAAAATTGGTTATAGGATGCATGGGTTCCTAAAGGTATGGAATCTCAAATATTATTATAGAAGTGTGTGATGCATGTATCTAGATGTGAAAGTAGTTTTAGAGGTGTGTATTGACTAGAAGGAGTTTTGTTGACCCTTCATGTTTTCAGATTCTAGGGTTTTTGACTATACTAGAAAAGTGGTTTGATTTATTATTTTGGGTATAAGGATTCTTAATATGTTTAATGGGATAAATGGGCGGTTAAATACAGCTTCATAGAGATTTTTAAGTTTGTGGTTCTCAAATAATGCAAGTTTTGTCATTATGAAGGGCTAATTTGCAAGTAGGTTTGTGAATGAAGTATGTTACAAAGGATGAGACTAGTGATGAAAATTATTGTGTTTGAGGGGGAATATTATTAGTTCTCTAGATATGGAGTTTCAGGTCTTGAAGATGTGTCTACTAAAAATTGTGGACTCTACAAGTTTTAGGTAGGGATAGAAAGAGACTAGTTAGCATGTGTAATAGTTCTTATTGGTGTGTGGAGATTTGAAGATGATCAGAAGGTGAAATGGCTCAAATATCCTAGGGTAAGTCACTTCCAGATGTTTCTTGATGATTTCCATCATATTTATATGTTTTTTTGTGTTGTTTATTCATTGGTTGTAATCATTGATTAAAGACATTGTTGGCATGGAACAAGAGGATATTGTCAAGGTAGGCTGAAGTAGGCTCAAGGTAAGGGGATATTGTATCATCCTTCTAAGGTGGTCCTTTCCTATTTGATAATATTTTTAAGTCCTTAATATCATTTTATACCCATTTTTTCATTGTGTGAAAAGGGGATAAAGTACCTATTGGGGAGAAAGTTCTTGTTCTGGGAGTGCCTTGAAGAGAGAGAAAGTGAGCTATATATTGCTAGATATGATGGTTGTTGACATCAATGACCAAGGAGGATATTTTTATAGATTTATAATTATTATTTCATGGTGTTGTAATATAGGTGTCATAGTGAGTGGATGAATTTATTTGATAGCCTAAGTGATAATGATAAAGTGTGCAATGTGCTTATCCGAGTGTGTTTGAAGTATGCGTAGTTGATCTCTAGAGTTTGTCTAGTTAGAGATGTTTAGGGATGAGTATGGTGTTTAGAGAATGCGTAATAGGTACCTAATATGTTATATATTATTTTATATCTTGTTTGCATAAGTGTAATTCATATGGTAGTCCATAGTTTTCATTTAGATAGTTTGGATCTAGTGGTAGATAATCTAAATAAACAGTTTGATGATTGAATATCTTACATGTGTGGACATTTCAAGAAAAGGTGATCATATGGGTTTGTTTATTTTTGGACCTAGTTTATTTTTTATAAAAATTATATCATGCTATGTAGTGTGTTAAAATATATACATATTTAAATTTTATATCTCAAGTAGTTTGACTATGTTTTTCTATACTTAGCCAAATTTACATAAGGCAAGAAAGAGTTGATTTGGAATTTTGATTGTGGCATATCTTGCATGTGTGAAGATTTAAATAGAAAATAATCATATAGGTTTTCTTAGTTTTGATCATATATGATTTTCAATAAATTTGAGTTTATGTCCTAAAGAATGACAAATTTTATTGAAGGTCAAAATTGGCCTTTCAAGTAGATTTGGACATAGTTGGCTCTATGATAGATGTTTTTGAAAAGGAATTTTAATGGAATTTTATCTCAAGTGCACCAGGGTTATAAGAATAATGTGTCACATGATTATATTTTCCTATGTGAGTAGATTATCTAGTCCAAGTTTAAGATCATGCGAGTAAGCATAGAAGAAATTATTGAGGTACACAAATGGCTACTTGTGAATATTGAAAGGGTCCCTATAGTCATTTTTTAAGGTGTTAAAACTCAATAAAAATAAATGGTGCATATTGCTCCAAGAAGTCAAGAAGTAATGAGATAAGGACAAGTGCATGATGTTTAACAACTAAACAAAGGTATAAGATAATGATCCAATGGTGAGTGGGCATTTGTATAGTTTGGTCTAATGGTGAGAATTGATCATTAAAGACCTAATTAATTCATATAAATTGATGGAGCATGTTGATTCAACATTATAAGACTACATGAGATAAGGTTAATATGAATATGGTTTAACATTTGGATTTGGTAAACTGTGTTAAATATCGATCAAGATTGATGGTGTGTATTATATCTAATTTGAGAGGACATGATATTTGAGCTTTGTTTTTGAATGTTAACTATGACTGTTTGAATTCAAATATTTTAATTTAACATAGGAAAAACTAGAGATCTATATTTCATCCATATCTCTTGATAAAAGTTAAAGTTTTTGGTTCTATAAAAATTAAAGATGAAGAATAATCCATGAAACATATAATGAACCTAATTTGAAGATCTAAAAGTTAGTACAATAACATATATATAGATTAGAAGTTGACTGTGTGTTTGTGCTTGTTCTGCAAGTGACATAAGAAAGATAAATCAATATTGTATTTTGTTTTTTTCAATGTCTCACAATGAATTATCTATTGGAACATGTTTTGGAATCTATGAATATTATCACTTAGGATTTTGGAGATGTAATATATTTATCTTGAGTGTGAAAAATTCTTAAGAAGTTGACTATGTGTTCATTCATGGTGATTGTGTGCACCAGGTTAGTGTTTGAGTTGTTTGAGCATGTGGAACAGTGAACTATGTTGATTTTGATAATTTGAGTATGTCAAAGGGGACATAAATAGTGGACCCATGTATTTAAATGTGGTCTTGTGTTCTTTTTTTTCTTGAAGGAGTGTTAAATTATTGAATGGGTTCGCATGAGACCTATATGGGCTACAAGGGCCTTATTAAAAGGTGTAGTTCATTAAGGATGACCCATAGATGATATGTAAAAGCTATGAAGATTATATTGAGCCATGTATTCATGTGAAATATGACTTAAGGGATAAGTCATTCCTAATGGCCGACTAACGTATTGATTATCAAGATTGCTCTATATATAATGGAATCAAAGATGATGGGTTATAAACTTTGTTTAAGAAAATAAGAAGCAATTGAATAGAGGATTGTGTGTGTGTTATATGGAGAGAAGTAGGGGTAGAGTTACCTAAGTATGAGTTGAATATCATATTAGTTTGATGACTATTTTTATGGCATGTAGGTCATAATTTTATTTGCAAAATAGTACTCTTGTATATTGAGTGTGAGTGAAGGTGAAGAGTGATAAGCAGATGTCCATCATCAGTTGAAAGGTGGATATGTTCATAGGTTTTTTTGTGGTATCTTATCATATAAGGTGGTTTCATGCTCCTTGTAAGGTGAAACTTGATGAAAGGTCTTGTTATTGTTGTAGCTCAACTAGATAGGTGTGACAGCACCTTGTGGGATTATAGTCTCAATAAATAGGGATTTTAGTTCCTTAATCATTTGTAGATGGTCTAAATTATATCTTTTTATTATAACATATTAGTATAATTTTAGGTTGCAATTATTTTTATTCCCAAAAAGGGTTTCCCAAATATGTCTTGTGTTATGCGATTGATCTTGGATTGTCTCTCTTTCTTATTGCTATGGATGATGTGTATGCTTTATGAATATTGGTGGTAACTAGTTAAGAATTTATAAAGATAAAAATTGAAGTTGGATTATTTGGTCTCATTGATTCACCCCCAATTATTTTACCTCTAACAAATAATTTTTATTTTGTATTGAAGTTATTTTTCTTGAATTTTATTAACTAATAAGAGACTAACAATCTTCTTTGTAATCCTATGTTACAGTTATTATATGTCACATTAATAAATTCTAAGAGCTTGATATATTTTATGGATAAATAATAAATTTTTATCCTAATATTAATTTATTTTCATAAAAAATTATACTAAATTGGTTTGGATCTAATAAAAACATTAAAAATGAGGGTTAGGTAGGATAGAAAATAAGCTTGTTCTATGTGATAAATAGTAATATTATTTTCAATTAACTTAATTTTATGAGATGAAAAATGAAATTATACTGACATATATCCTATTGTATCAATAAATTAGAGAAGCATAGACATAATAAAGAGCCAAAGGATAATTTATAAGAAAATGTGTAATGTAGAAATCAATGGAAAATTGTCTACAATAAATTTCTATAATGCACATTTATTAAAAAAATATATAAGTAAATTAGTATCCATTCATGAAAAATAGTAAGAATCACTTTGAAATCAATTTATTTTTTTTAAATTTAGAACAACCATCAATCTCATAGATCAAATCAAATCAATTTGAATTAATCATGCATACATAAAACTTTACAAAGAGAACAAAAATATAATTTTGTGGACTTTCCTATGACCTCTAAATATTTTGTTGATATTATAAAACATTATTCATCTTATAAGGTGAATTAAAAATTAAATATAGGTGATTTATGGCAAGGTCATGAATTAACTCAATTACATACAATGAATAAGAGTTATACATATAAAATTAGACTGTCACTCAAATTATAATTAGAATTTTATAATATAAATAAGTTTTTAGATAAATATGAATGAATATATACTTGAGTGGAAGAAAGAGATATTGAGGTACTTGGATTTATAGTTTCTACATGTTGACTTCTCAAAAAAATTGTCACCTTGACAAACTACTTATCCAGTTGAGTTGTGTCCACAATTGGTTGTCTTAAGAATATTTGAAATTTTATTAATAATACCTCATGATTTTCTAGTGGAATGTGTAATCCCTCCTTAATTTTTATATATATTTATAATCTATCCTTTGTATAAATAAATAAGTCAATCATTTTCATTTTTCTTCCTTAATTTACAATATCTATCTTTTATTCAAAACTTTTCATGAAAGGAAATATTTGAGTAGTGAAGTGAGCATGAATATCTAGTTTTACATTTAGCATTAAAAATGCATTTTTATAAAATTACTTGAATAGTTCCAAAGTTTTTTATACAAATTTATCCACAACCCAAATTATCGTATGTATCTTGTCATCTCACTCTTGAAGATATGTCTTGAAGTTCATTGCCTAAGTTTGAACTAAATTAATTTACACTAAGGGCATCACCTCAATATGAGGGTACCAACCTTATATAACTACTTTGGTGAGGGTAAATAATCTATAATATAATTGTACAAGTTTATTTTGATATATATTGACCTTTTATCTCAAATCAAAGGTTTTATCCCTAACTTCAACAATACTAACCAAAATACTTTACAACTAGTTCAATGCATTTTCCACATCATTAATATTTTTTTAATAACTGCAACCTTTTTATATATCCAATATTTGCATTTTATTTTTTAATCCTTGAATAATATTATTTTTTAATTTTCTTATGGAAACAAAAATAGAGTCAAGGACCTCATCATATTCATCCTTTTCACCTAGCTAGTTTTCCTATTTTTAGTCAAAGTGAAAATGTTCTCCTCAATCTCATATATGACTATTTGAGAGGTTTGGATAAATTTTGTTTTTATGATCCTCTTCATTGGGTATATGGCCTATTAAAATTTTATTATGATCTTTGGGTTATTATTAATGACCTAATCTTTCATTTGTAAATTTTCATTTATGTATCCAATCTTTTACCCTTGTAAGAAACACAAGGGAAGTGGTAGTATGAGGTGGTGGAGTTGGAGGAGATTTCAATATTAGAAAATGTTTTTTATGATAACTAGTACAAAGTTAGCACACATGGATGATGAAATGATATCTTAAATAGTATCAGAAGGCTTGGGTAGAATGATGAAGTATGTTAGTATTTTAAAGATAAGTGGAGTGGAAATTATTGATGGAAATAGTATGGAAGATTGGGTCACACCACATCTTTGGGTTAATATATTCACTTTTTTTTAATATCCTTAAACCAAGAATCATACATTTGTTCATTTTTTGTGGATTATTTGGGATTTGAGATGTATCTACTAATAATGTTAGGTAACATAGACATAAATGTGATCTTAGAAAAGGAGGTGAAACTAAGAGAGTCCAAAATTGATAGTGTCTCCTTAGATGATAATGTTAAGAATTAAGTAGACACAAAATTCCCATGTATAGGTAATTTTATATTCAATTAATATATTGAATTTAGTGTGGAATAAATGGGTAGAATCATAGTAGGCAAAGAAAGGGACTGTTGCTTTCGAAGAGGAAAATCCTATTAAATATGTACCATGGTTTGTGATTTTTTAATGGAATTTGAGCTTGGAGGACTATAAATAAGTATAGTAGAGATAATTTTCCATCCAATTGACACACATATATTCCAATTATTGATATAATTTGAACCAAATTGGTTTAAACTTGTGCAAAAGAGGCCAAAATTGTAGGAACATGAGATACCTTTAAACACACTAGCTATATAATTTTGTGAATGGAATATCCCTCTTTGGAACCATGGTTTAAAAAATATGATATTGTATTTTATTATGATTAAAAAAATTGGAGGGAGAATAATGATGTATGTATATAATAATATCATTAAAATTATGGGTTTGTTATCATCTACTACCCTTTTATGTTTTCCCATATAATTCAATAGATTTATCTACATCAAATATTTGAATTTAAAAAAAAATAATAGGTGAATAGATTACATGAAGTGGATGAGTTTCAATTTGTGAAATAGGTGTAGGTGGAAGACACCACAAAATTATCCTCCTTAGATTCTCATTAATAGAAGGAACTATTATCACTTAGAAGTTCACCCTTTCAATAATGTGTTATTATTCTCACTCTTGTTGATAAATTGGAAATTATCCAAGGTGTGGGTCACATAATGTTTGAGAGAATATCTAGATGAAAGGTTGATTACCTTTGGTAAACTCACCCACTTCTCTCTAAACTCTCATAGATAGTGATTTCTTGACTAAGAAAAGGGTGGAAGGAGAAATGCTCAAGATGAAAATGGAAATGAAAACTAAAAATTGGGGTGATGTACCAATATTAAGGTTAATTATTCCTATAATTAACACAATTTGAAATTTAATAACTTGAACACATTCACTTCATCTTCATATAATGACTCTTACATAATAATTTCACATAGTGATCTAGATGATCACTCACATTAGCTTAGAAGGAATGAACAATGGTTGAATTCACTTCTAGATCATGTATAAATCAGAGTTAAACACTTTATATGACCTTAAATAGATCTAATTTTCTATGTAAATGTGAATAATTTACAAATAAACATAGGAAAATAGTCATTCACTAAGATACATTAATTAATATTAAGCACACACTTCATGAACAACTTAAAATGGAGGAAACATAAGCTCTTTATTGATTAAAAAGTGATGTAGTAAATTTTTTTTAGATTTTCAATAAGCTAAAATCATAATATCATCATAAACTTCTCAAAAACGAAAATACATATAGAAATGAGAGAGAGAGAGAGAGAGAGAGAGAGAGAGAGAGAGAGAGAGAGAGAGAGAGAGAGAGAGAGAGAGAGAGAGAGAGAGAGAGAGAACCTAAACTAGATGAGTCAACATGTTAACTCATAGCTCAATCTTATTTAACCTAATTCCAAATCAACCTTAAATTCAAACACCAAATTAAAAATTAAAATTTATCATATTTTATTTTAAACATTCTAATCTTGGAGTATGGCTAGTAGGAGAGATAAGCTTGTTTGAATTTGTTTACACAAGTCTTAGTTCCTCATGCATGTTTTTTATTGTCTTTAGTTAAATCCATTTGAAGAAATTATACTGAATTCCTTTTCATCTTTAGTTAAATCTATTTTATCTTGTGTGTATCTTTAAGTTTTAATTTAATTACCTTTATTCATATTTGATTTTGACTTGACTTATCTTGACATGTAACTTAGAGTTTTACATGAGCTTCTTGACTTGCATCTTGCATGTGTGTTTCGATTTTTTACTTTAAAAAATTAGATCCAAGGGGGTGAAGTAGGAAAGAATTTTCATATTTATGTTATAATTAGTATCATACATGAAAATAGGGATTCAAAGTTTAACCAAGACTTCAACTCAACTTCTCCACTCTTGCATGTTTCAAACTCTGCCTTTATAGGGCTCCTTAAAAACTTCTTTTATGCTTGGATTTTTATAAAATTAGATCAAATAGGGTGAATTAGGAGATATATATTCTTGAATTTTTAATTTATTAAACCCTTAATAAAATATTCTTGATCTTTATGCATTTAATGATGACAATAATATCTCTCCCTATTGGTTCTTTTTGGAAGTGTACATCTTTTATGGTTTTTTAAACTTCTTGAATACATCATGAGAACCTCTAAATTAATGAATTTATATTATTTTAATATATAATGAGTTTTAATATTATTATAACATGGTCAAAATGATATAACAAACCTTTAAAATAAATTTTTAGATCAAAATTCCACTTACAACTTCTAAAACTGCCATTTTTGTGCTCTATTACATCAAGAACCCCTAATTTGGATTGGGGGGTCTAAAATGAGATCTAGGCCTCACCAAAAACTATTACTATGCTAATTTTATATTTAATAATGTTTAACACCTAGAAAGGTTTTAAAATCTCTAAAAATATTCACCAAACTCTCAAACAAAAATTCTCAAAAAGTGTCTACTTGCTACCTGTAGGATGACCTAGATATATTTTTCAATGAGTTTAGAATATTTTTAATTTTTTTCATGTAATTATTATTTAATAATACCTATAAACTAATTATACACACTCTCAAATATTTTTCCAGTGCAATATATGAAACACTCATTTCTAACTCCATTTGTGAGCAAAATAGTGAAAAAAACCCTAATTTCCTTCATAAATAGACCTATGTTTTGCCATTTTATCTCTCATATAATAAATTAAAGACATTAAAAAATATAAAAATTAAATTACATCAAAAAATACCTCCATATAATATTTCAATAGATTTCATTTAGTAAAACTCAAAATATTCACTTTTTGGTGTTTCCTAGCTTGCATAATCTCATTTTTTAATGAGTTTAGGTCTAAGTTTTACCATTTTATTTAGTTTTTTGATGCATAAAGACAAAATTATTTATTAATTATAACTTTTAATATAAATTATAATCATTGGATACACTCAATCAATCTCTTAAACCTCTCAAAAATGCCTTTTTAGAGTATCTCTCTTGCTTACTTGAAACCCTACACCCTGTACCTTTTCCTTTATCCATTATTAACTTTAAATTTTTTATTGTGTAAGGTATATTAAGGTAATTTATGCCCCATAATATCTCAAAAATATTATAATTTTTATATAATAACTCAAAATTGCAATTGCATCTCCTAAAAGTGAGCTTTTGGGGTTTAAGAAGGGGTTTAGAGCACCTTTCCTTCTCAATGACTGTTAATAAATTTAAGCACCTAAAACATAAAAAAAATTCATGTAATATTGATTTAATAACATAATATATATCCCCATAATACCATTATAACCAAATATTATTCTCCTTCATGAAATGAACATTTGAAAATTGCCTTCACTAGATTACAACTAGCTTACTAGAGGAGTAGAAGAAACCTCTACCAAAATTTGGACTTGTGAGATATTATCAAGCATGGTTTTGTATTTATTAATGTTTTATTATTTTTATTATAACATATTAAATATTAATTACAATAATGGATTCTTATTAAAAACATGCACATAAGCAACTTTGACCCATGGTGGGAAATTTTATCAACATTAGTAGAGAGGTATTTGAGAGATGTGGGCAATATGCGGTATCACTTAACTCAAATAAATGTGTGTTTTCAATGAATGAAGGTAAAATAATTATTAATTTTATTTCTAATAATGGTTTTAGTATTAATCTAGAAATAATAGATTTTATTCTTGCATTGTCCTTGTCTAAGCATAAGAAAGTATTACAAAGTTTCTTTGGAAAAATTAACTTTATAAGAAGGTATATATTTTATTTTTCAAGTTTTCCAAGGACTATTACAACTATCATCAATAAAAATTATAATTTTAATTAGACCAAGGAAGGTATTAAATTTTTTGAATATATAAATTAAGACATTGTTAGTGATCCCACTCTCATCAATCCTAATTTTTCACAGAATTTTGTGTTGTTTGTGTCGATACAATTTCAATAATATTAACACAAAAAAGTCACAAATTATGGAGTAACCAGTATCATTATTTATCCAAGGATTTAAATAATATTAAATAAGGTACACATTTTTTTATAATAATGTGTTTTTCATAATCAGATGTCTCAAAAAGTTTAGGCACCTATTATCTAACAATAAGATCCATGTTATGGTTGCCCATCATAGCATCAAAGAGTTCTTGTTGATCAAAGACATAAGTGAAAAGAGAGAATTATGGATAAAAAGGTTCATATACTATGATGTGGAAATAAATATAACCATGTTTATTAAAGGAAAGGGTTGTGTGATCACATGTGTCAAGACATGTAAGAAATCAAAGAGGAAGTTTTAGTCTGGAATGATGAAGATTTTGCAGCCAGTCATACACCTTCACAAAGTTGGTTTCAAGATAGGATAAGGTACCTTAAAATTGGTATATATCCTCCAAAATTAATTGTTTAAAACATAAGTTAATTTAATACATAATCTATTATTTTCATTCTTGTTGATGTTTTGTTATTCAAAAAGGATGTTAATGGCATGTTGTTGAGATGCATAAAGCCAAGTCAAGTTGAAAGATTACTTGAAGAATTTCATAATGGAAAAATGGAGTTGAAAATGAGTGTTTCAGATCCTTAAAATGGTAAAAAAATATTTCATAGTTTTTATACTTAATTTATATTTCTAAATCCATGATAATGAAATGAAAACCAATTGAAAATAGGTTTAGCTAATTGAAAACATCTCTAGGTTACCCTGCAGGTAGTAAGCAAACACTTTTTTGTGAATTTATTTTTGAGATTTTGGAAAATGTTTTTGGATATTTTAAAAAATTTAAAATTATTTGAAATTTGGAAATATCCAATGAGAATATGATGATTATATAGTGACTCTTATAACTCATTTAAGACCCTCAAATCCAAATTATGGTTTCTTGATGCAATAGAGCACAAAAATGGCATTTTTAGAAGTTATAAGTCGAATTTGGAAATGAAAATTTGTGTAAAGGTATATTAAACCATGGTTTTTATTTTATAATATTATCTATACTCATTATTTATTAAAATAATATAAATAATTCAAGTTATTTCTAGGTTCTCATGATGCATTTAAGAATCTTGTCAAAATAGAGAAGATTTACACATCCAAGAAGAACCAATATAAAGAGATATTATTGCCATCATCATATGCATAATAAAAAATAATATTTCATGAATTTTTAAATAAACTAAAAATTAAATAATATATCTCTCTTAATAATCCCCATTTGAGCTAATTTTATAAAATGTAAAGCAAAACAAAAGTCTTCAAAGAGCCCTAAAAAGGTGGAGTTTCAAACATGCAAGAGTGGAGATGTTGATTTGAAATCTTGGTTAAAATTTTAATCCCTATTTTCATGGAGGAGAATAATTATAACATAAAAATTCAATATATCTCCTAATATTCCCCCCTTAAAGCTAATTTTAGAAAGTCAAGAAGTAAAACATGCATGCAAGATGCCAGTCAATAAGCTTAAGTTAAAATCCAAGTTACAAGTCAAGATAAGTCAAATAAAAATCCAAGATGCATAAAGGTAACTGAAGTAAAAATTCAAGATGCATGAAAAATCAAAATTATTTTAGTATAAGTTGTTAAAAGTGAGTTAATTAAAGTCAATCAAAAGCATGCATAAAGAATTAGTACTTGTTCAAACACATTCAGAAAAGCTTTTCTCTCCTACTATGAAATAATACAAGATTATAATGTGTAAACTCAAATATGATAAATTTTAATTTTGAATTTAGTGTTTGAATTTAAGTTTGACTAGGAATTGAGTTTAAAAAGAGTGAACTATGAGTTAGCATGTTGACTCATCTAGTTTAGGGCTACTTTGTCTCCTCTCTCTCTTCTTCATTTTTATATGTATTTTCATTTTTGAGACGATTATGATAAGATTATTCTTTATGTTATCTTAAAAAAAAGTTCACCCATACCTTAGAGAGTTTCCATTATATCAATAGGAGTGATAAAAGACATGCATTCTTCTAAGGGTGAACTTCTGAGTGATACTAGGTACTTCATTATACCATCTAGTACATAGAAAATATTTCATTTTTCATATTTAACTAAAATTACCCACATTAAAATTTATAAATAAATACCTAAAAAATAATTATAAAATATGGATCAACTCATTAATCTTATACAACTTGAATAAATATATAATGATGCTTTGTTGCAGTTTAACAATAATCTAGAAGTAATCAAACATTGGTTTGATAAATGAGCTAGAAAGAAAGCCATTTGGATTATGATATGGTCCTTCTCTAGGAAAAGTCTCATGAAAAGAAGGGATAACATATAAAATTTGACTCATTATGGATAGGTACCTATCAAATCTTTGAATTTCTAGGCAAGAATGCTTTTCACCTAAGGTTTCTAATTGGTGAGGATGTTCCATAGCTTGTCAATGTGAAATTTCTCAAGAACTCTTTATAAGATTGAATTATCTTGGTTGTTTATATAAATAATTTATTTCATCTCCTATCTTTTTTATTTACTTTTGTTTTTTCTATTTTTTCATTTTATTTTTTCCTTGTTGATCTAGTTTTGTTGCTATTCCTTTGTATCCTAAATCATCTATTTTGACTTAAAGGTTCCCATGTTAATCAATGAATAATGAATGAAGTATTGTAATGTAGGTAACATAGATTCAAATATAAGATATCAAATGATTAAAATTGATTCCTAAAGTCTTATCTAAATGCTTGCATGGAATACTATGATCTTTTATGCATTTTCAAAATTGTGAAGGCTTGTGATTCAAAATGAAACATGTGAATTTAGAAATGTTATTTTGTTTTCCCAAAGCCAAAAAATGCACTTAATATAAAAAATATGAGTTTATAAATAAATTAAATCATATTAAGTAGTCTTAAGTTGTCATAAACTTTCTAGGTCTCCTCTTACCCATGGATTGGTTCCCAACCCTCAATGGATAAAACTAAAAATATTTTTCAAAAGAAAAAAAATTTAAAAGAAACTAAAAATAGATGCAAAATTCTAAGTTTTCCTTGAAAGGGTGATTATAAAAACTCCACTTTAGTATTTATGACCTAATTAGAAGTGGAATAAGGTCTTAAGTGGGACTAGAAGTATCTCTATCAGGGCTATATATACGTATATAGTATAAAATTAATGTCCATGTCATTCCCCCTTTAGATAAATAGCCGATATTCATCCCTTAGAAGTTTTGATTATTTAAACAAGATTGAATCATTGTGTGTTAATGAATAATTTTAAATGAATTAATCATTGTAAAACACAAGGATGATCTTTGGGCAACATGCTAACTTAGTATTTCACATGTTAAGGTAAAATTTTGTGCCTTCACAATTTTATTTTGTTTTGAGTGATTACCTATAGCTAATGCTTATTATTTAGGTGCCAAAGTTAAGGTTCTAGATTTTTAAAATACTTGGGAGTATTTTCTAGTAGAATAAACATTTATTCTTGCTTACCTAACATGTCCTAATTAAATCAATGACATCATGGAACCTATTTTTTTCACAAAATTTTGATATTTGTTCCTCAAAAGAATTTTGGTGGTTTATCAACTGTGTTTCCATTTTTTAGTTTACAAGTTTCTAGGTGTGAGCATATAAATCTATGTTTCATTATATTTTAATAAGTATACTTAGTCAATATGAGTCATAATTTTATTAAAAAAAAAAACCATCTAGAGCTTGATTGATTTAAAAAAAAATTAATTTGCTTAAGTCTATAAAGTCTAGTCATTTTGAATTATCCCTTGAGGTTATTTGACTCAAACTTAGGAAAATAATCTAACTTTATTTGGGTTCTTAACAACTTCCCATTACTAGATTTAACTTATGGTATTGCCTATTTCATTACTAAGTGTTTATGATGTTTCATTCAAATGGCCTAATTTTATTTCTTTTTCCTTGGTTTTTTATACTTGTTGTTTCTATTAATCCTCTAGGTCACCCCAACATACAAAGAGTTCACAAGACACTATGAATGGTCTTGCATGTGGATGTTCCCTGCAAGTTCCCAAGGACAATAGTTAGCATAGATTGGTACCTCATCTATGTCTATATGTGCACCTATGAATATATCATCATTGCACACCCTACACAACTATTTACATGCCCTTATGCTAAAAATAGAATTAAACTCATGTAAAATTCATGTGTTCAAGGTCCCTAGATTTAGGTAGTGGTAAGTAAGGAAGTGTATAGAATGAAGGACTAATAGATTCTAATTTGTCATATTCACTATTCTTTAGGGGAATTTTTAAGTCCAAGAGATGAGGTTCCATGCTCAAATACAAAAAATTTCATCTGATCTTATATTATTCATAGACCACACTCTAGACTATGCATTACTCCCTAAATAGTTTTATAGCTCTCAAACATATCTATGATAACATACTTTAGTTCCCAAACTTCTCAATAATGTCTATTACACATCTTTACATAGAAAATCTTAAGTCTTAAATATGCATAGGTAAGATGCACAGAACACAAGTTTAAATTCATAAATTATGTGCTCCAAGTATACATTTTATTCTGTACTCCATTCCAAGAGGGTTATCACTCTCAAATGATGAAGTCTCATGCTAAAACATAGAAAATTACGCCTACAAATTCATTTTTTGTAGGCTTGATTCTACATCACATACTATCTCTTTTATAGACTTACTTCTCTTGAAGGACTTCCTTGTGCACCCTTGTGTATAATGTGTCCAAGTCAAAGTCATTTGAATATCCCATCATGCATTTGATCTTAAAATAAAGGTGTGCACTACCTCCCATTTATATTATCCATGCATAAATTTCATAAAAATTAGTGCATATAATTTAGTGTGCACACGAGCCCTAAATATAGGTGTGCATGATGTTTCCCTAAAACATGTATAAAGATTACATAGTGAGATCCAAGAAAATCTCGCATAATTTCCATTTCAAGTGCACCTAAAAGGATCTATAGGTGGCAGCTACACAATGGTGGTAGTTGAGTTCAATGAGATGTGAATGAGGATAATTTAGTGTAGGATTTAATTCAAGGGTAAATTTCAAAGCATGTACTCAGGTAACCTTCAACTATAATAGTGAATATTTCATCCTTGATATATAGGTTGGCTGATAAAATATCTAGAAGTGATATTCCATATACTTTAATGATCAAATTTTTAGACCTAAATTGAATGAACATGGCTTTTAATAGATATTTCAAAGAATTTGTTATTCTTAATCAGACTTGGGATCTATGTGTCATTTTATATTTAAAGTTCCTATCTACCACCCCTAATATCAAATTAATTATACAAATCCTTACCTAATGTTATACAAACCCTAATTTTTATTATAAAATGGTTGACATTTCTAGGTATTATAATGTTACCAACATTTTTCATCCAAGATCACTCTCTTGGTATAAAAAATCTCTACCCTTTCAAGTTTTAAATATTTCCTAAGACCTTGAGATTAATAATAATTGATTTAATTTTATTCATGATCTATGTTTTATGTGAATTAATGGTTTTAGATCCTTGTCTCTAGATGTTTGTCCCTCTCATTATCATCCTCCCTTCATACATCTACATAGAACTAGAAGTCGATGTAGGTCACATGTTGTGTATACATGAGTCTACATAGGAGTTATCTATGGACATTTATCACCCCTCCTAACATTGCACTATATTCCCTTATCTCCGTGCAAAACACTTATGTAGTGTGTTTGATTTGAATATTTTCTATCCAACCTATTAGTTTAATTGTGTCTTTAAGTTGGTGAGGCAATCTCTCTATTATTGATGCATGACCTTTTACATTTAGGCAACCCTCTTACCTTTTATGTCCCTTTCCCCCTTGTCAAGTTTAGGTTTAATGTTAGTGGTAGATTTCATACAACTCTTTGTATGTTTGTGCACTAGTCTTAAACCAAGTGAATTTAAAATAATAGGAAGATAACATACTCTAAATGTTAATCCTAAGCATCACAAGAGTCTCACATCTTATAGGATTCTCCTATTATTATAAAAAGACACCAAATCACTATCTAGAATACAAATTCAAATCACTAGGTGTGGAAGTTTTATGTGCTAGAGCACATGAGAGCCTTTCATATATGAGTGAATGTTTTGAGTAATAATAGTTTTTATCATGCCTGATGGGACCAAGTTTATAAGTTTTTTTAGATATTGGTGCTACTCTTAGTAATTTAGTATTGAAGACACTCTGTAGATCACATACTAACTCTAAATGTCACATCTACTAGTTTAATCAACCTGAGTGCCCAAAATTATGTATTTTCACCCCTATTTCATGAAAATACCATTTATACACCCTATTTTCATCCATATTAGGCTAAGAGTTCTCTTTGTTTCACCCAAAATTGGTATGGACTAATAATATACCAACCTTCACATAGTTTTTACCTCTATCCCACCATTATTCACCCATTTTGGTAACCTAATCATGATTTAACCAACATCAACAAAGCATCAAATATATCATACTAAACTTTAACCAACATATGAGGGAGATTGACAAGGAGATAAAGCATGATAAGTGGTAGGAGGAGATTGCTCATTAAACTCATGTCCAGTATCAATGAGTGAGGTATAAAAATATATATGAATAATAATGTTTGGATATGCAAATAAAAGTTAAGGAAGATTAGATATGCCAACTACTGAAGAAAACATAAGAATTTAAGCCCCAAATAATCCCTTTTATCCCTAGTTTCAAATAAGCATCACCTGTGATCTTAGACCCATCCATGAGGTGGGAAAATTTTGAGTTTAATAACCCTAGTTTCAAGCAAGGTAATCACTCCAATCCTTTTAGTGAAGGTCCTTACTTTAAAATCCCTAGTTTCAATAGTTCCCCTTCTAAAAGAGAGCTTATGCCTACACAAATACAAAGGCTTGTTCATACTCAAAAGCCTCAACTCAAACATGGAAGCCTTCTTGGACAAAGAATCATAAATTAAAGGTTCCAAACCTTATTAAATCCACTCATAATTCCTTAATTTAATCCCCTCACCCTTCCACTATCTCCCTTTTTAAATAAGGACCCATTATATGGAGAGAAAATGAGGAACTTTTACATGAATAGGGGCATACCTCAAGTGAGCATGAGGAAAATATAATAATTGGAATCCACCTTCACACCAATAAAAAAGAGTAATAAACAATACTATGAGAAGAGGCTAATTACAATAAATTTAAGTAGTAGGACATTAAACAAGTGGGCAAGCATGAAGTAATACAATTATTACCCAAGTTTTACTAGCTACCTTAATTCACTGATGAAGAGAAGGAGATAATGAAATTTATCACCTCAAAAGAATAATTAAAATAATATATGTTTTAGGATTAAAAAATCAATGAGATGTTGGCCTATGGAGATAAAATCATGTGTAATGTTGAGATAAGTCCACTCATGTAAATGGCTGAAGTGCAGCTGGGAGAAGACCTTTTTTGGGATGAGCTAGAGGAATTTTGTTTAGGCCTATTGTCACCAAATATTTCATCCTAGAGGAGGTTTTTCAAGCCTAATATAATATTTTGGAAACATTTTAATACTTATAGGTATGTGGGTTTACCTATAGTATAATTAGACCTCTAAGTTTAAGTGATAAATCCCTGAATTTAACTTGAATCAATTATCAAATAAACTAACTATTTTCTTATGGGAAAAGGAATAGATGTATGCATGAAATAAAGATAATATAAGGGGATGATACACCAAAATTATTTCCAAATTTATATTATACTTATTTCACTAAGAAAAAATACATATAAATTGACTTCAGATTCCTAAAATGTTCTAACATAAGTATTTCAATATAGAGGTGATATGCATGAAATAACTTAAGGTAAGTAGACCAGAGATCAAATTGATAAATAAAAGGACATTTTTACACTTTAAGGGAACCTAAAACACTATCTAAAATATATATTACCTATTATAATGTGAAATATTACATAAACATGAAAGGATAAGGAGAAGCAAGGATAAAACTTATCACTATACCTCATCACTCATCACTTCACACACTTAGAAAAAATGTTCATGAACTTAAAATTAGATTTAATTTATTTTTTAAAGGTAAATTACAACATAACAATAGGTCTTCACCATACATGTATTGAAATTATTATACAAGATCAAAAATTCCTAGTACTTATAGAATGTGAGAGAGGAGAGAGGAGAAAGGGGTCCAAGAGTCACAAAAACATTTGTCAAGTTGAGAGAATTATTTAAATATATATGGTAATAAATTATTAGATATAAAATGTAGGTTTTTCTTGGAAAAATGTCCCTCAAATCATGAAAATCCTTTATATCTAGTGTAGGACTCTTCAACTTGTTCCTTGAAAATTGCCTTCACCATTTGGATTTCCTTGAGTGTTCCACAGTATACTAGGGATATATGATATCATTTCACTATTAGGGAGGGGTTATAAACATGCTCCAAGATTCATTGGATGTGTCCTTAATCATCAATAATATTCTAAGTGTTCTCACTATCTACAATCATAATCATCCTTCTTTCACTCACCCCTCACACTTGGCATTAAGGTGGTATTTAATTTTCCAATCTAGTCCATACACAGGGTGATGTGACACTTTTCAAGAGTCCTCAATGTATTTAGATTCATTAGGCAGACCTTAAAGGGACTCCCACTTTGATTTTTATCCTTCTCACTTGGTGATCATTCTTTCTTTACTATGCCAGTATGGACTAGCTAAGATGAAGGTACTTACAAAAGTAATTGTGATCTCTCCTAAAGAAATAAGTGGATACTAGGAGTTAGAATAGGTCCCAATATCTCTCCCATTGTGATTTTCATCCTTTAAAGTTATTTTGTACCTAAAAAACACCAAATTTTTTCAAGAAAACTAGTTTTACACCATGCCAGTAAAAGTAGAGTAGAAGCCAAATTGATGGGAAGAATCCTACTGGAGTCCTCTACAAGTTTGAATAATCTCCTTAGATAAAATATCCCATCTACATTCCTCTCCTTTGTCATATTTCTCATTAGTTCCTTATCAAGGGTTTTAGAGGGGTTTAGGTGGTTTTAACCTCTAAAGATTATTCATAAAGTTATGACATCCAATGCTTAGAAAAAATCCATAAAATTTAATATCAATACCCTCTATAACATCTCCTATATCTTTGATATCTAATTCTAATCATCTGTACTAGTGTGTGCTTTCCAAGTAGACCTCTTGAGTTCTTCAAGGCATTATATTCATCCTATTATGATCTTAAGTCAATAAATGGATTATTTGTGGCCTCTTATATAAAATAAAGGATGTAACACACACTATAACTCCATCTAAACATGTTCCAATTTATTATAATTATCATTTGGTGTTATAAATGATATTTGACCCCTTTTATTCATTAGGCCTAGTTAAGACCTAATAAGTTTATCTAAATCTATATAGGTCTACAAAACCATGTTTAGTCATAAGAACCTATGAGACCTTTATCATGATTTTTCATGTCTGTGGAAAAATCCTAAACCTTTATACATAGCTTCATTAGGGCATAACTCATCTTCTCCTCATTAACATACTAAACCTGTAGATTTTTACCTTTAATGAGTACCCTCTATCTGAGATAGAATAGAGGGTATCTCCACTATTTTTCCAAGAAATAAAAAAGTATGAGAGGATTTATTAGGTCTTGGGTATTTATTTTTACCAAATTAAAATGTTTGTTCATACCAAAATATCTTCTAAACATCTCAAAACCTAAGATAGATTTCTATGTGACTCACTGACTATAGGGTTTGCAAGTATGGACTATAAGTTGTTCTTAAAAACCCTTACATTCCCTATTTCAATTGTATGCAAGTATTATGAAGTGAATATAACCAATATGAAGGTCCTCTCTCATATTTAAACACTCAACCCTTTCCAAATATTCAGTGCATGGCTTTTTGTTGACAAGGTTGACAGACTATGATTGTAATATGTATTTCTTTCTCAAGAAACTAACATACATGTAGGTGGATATTTTGTACTAGAACCTATATCATTTACATAAGACAATTATTGAGGTATTTTAGGACCTATTATAGTCCTTTATGTTTATTTATATCATGTTCATGTTATACCAACATCAAGACCACCATGTTATAACTCACTGTCATGCTACAGTCAAGTGTAGTTGACCACTATTGGAGTAACAAAGATCATGTAGGTGTATATGCAAGATTTAAAACCTATGATTCAAATTTAGAGTTAATTTTAAGTGTTTTAACTAAATATAACATTTATTTATTTGTTTTTTCAAACCTAATCACCAAGGCTCTCCTATCAACTTATAAATATCTATAGTCAAACTATAGGTTAACATTTTGAAGGTAAGGGCACACCTGTAGATGTTGATAGAGGTCAATCCAATCCTTGTTTATGATATTTGAACCACAAATTTCTCCTTCACCTTAATAATATCACCTAACATGAATTTATTCTCTTTTTATGACACCTTATACAGTAAGGCCACTTAGAGTTGAAGATACTATATAAAATACTAACAAAGTTTAGTGAACAAATGCATGGATTCAAAGCTTTCTAACATCACATATTGAATTCAAATATCCATCCCATTTTGTAAGGTATTAACCCTACACGAAGGATACAAGATGGATACATTTAAAATCATATAGGCTCTATGTCATATGTTCATATAGCAACACCAAAAGTGGTTAGGGCTCTGTTTTAGAGTTTTTAAGGAAACAAGTCCATAAAATTCATTCTCCATATATGTATATGACTATTTAAGTCTACCTACTAATTTATATCTTTAAAATTATTATTATGGAACATAAAACATTATATAACCTTAAGTAAGGTCTCAAAACATGTTCACACACCTCCACGAGACATTCTTAGGTTTCTATAAGAGTCACCTATAGGCCAGCATGTAGTATACATAGAAGTGAGTAAAGACATATGTCAATGTCTATAGTTATGTTTTAAAATCAATCCTAAACCTTATAAAAATTCCTCAAACTAATATTTTTCACTATGAATGACTTAAAACAAGTTTCAATACTTCCATTTCAACATTCTTAGTCTCCTGTAGGTGCACATAAATGGTACAAGACTATGTATGTGGCCATAATTGGTTTTCATACTCAATCAAATTCCATTTGAGGGATTTGTATTGAATAATAATGTTCTAAGAATATAATAAACACCTTAAAATTCTTCATTACCTCTCCATAGGTGTTATACAATCTTTCATATGCCTAACTCACCATGACTATAAGTGAGTACTTATAGGATAATTGACTCTATGAAATATGACTATACTCTTACATAATGCATGACCTTGATAAATTGAATTTGTAAGGAATAATATTGATATGAAATATAATAGGCATGGAGAATCATATCTAATTATATTTGGAATGACTGTATAAAGGGAAAACTTCTATAGTTGATGGACATGCCTGCAACTTCACTAGTACATTCAAATTATAACTTAAGATATTTGAGATTATCAAATAAGATCCAAACATAAAAATAATAATGGTAACCATTAAATAATTATATTACCCTCATCTAGAAGTAATTTCACCAACTAGACTATATAGACAATATTATAAAATAAGAAAACCTATAGGGTATGGGGATTAGCGAGAAAAATGAAACATTAAAATTATTAATAATGGTTCATAAATAATAGTTAACCATTCTTAAAAATCCTACCATGAATTTTAAGTGGATAAAGTTTAGTATCCATGACCAAGATCATTTGATTTGGAACCTCTCCTATTGGCCATACCATCAAAAGACCTATTAACTACTTTGTCATGTCTAGTGGAGAGATGAAGAAAAAAATGGTTTTGGTATATTTTTTATGATTCCAAAGAATATAAATCACGTAAATTAATTTATGGAAGTTTAAGTGTCACTTCATGAGATTACCCCACATAATAATCTCCTTTATAAGCTATACAACTTCCAAAACTTCCTTCTTTTCAATTTTTTTCTTAATTTAAGTTAGGAACCTAGAAGTTTCAATTAGGAATAAAAATATTTACAAGTATTATAACATATGGAAATTTAAATAGAGTTTATAACACTTATCTACTAAGTAAAACTATAACAACTTCATAAATGACTCTAAAATTGACCCTAATTGAGATATAATGACTTAAGGTTGGATTTAACCATAACCAAGGATTAAAAAACATTAAATGACATCAAATTTACCATGAAAAACCATATAAAATTATAAATTACCCATATATTAATTTTTTACTACATGGGGTTGACCTATTTTGATTTGTGATCAAAATAGTTAACATTCTTGGCTATTTCCCAAGGGTGGTATGCTTGCTATGCCAAGACCAGTAGCCTAATCCTATCCATTTGGACATGGAGTAACATATAAACAATTTTTAAATTTAATTTACCTTTTAAACCACACCAAACATAAGGAAAGGCACATAAAACAAGACACCTAAGGAAACAAACATGTGTTCAACTAGGACACTTATAAAACATAACACACACAATTGAAACAAAGACACAACCTTAGATTAGTATTTAAAAGACATTAGTCTTGATGTTAAAACCAGCTTACCATAATTTTTATGCCTAAAAATATCTCTTAAAGTTAAACACACTCTATGGGAAGCTCTATAGGCATGGGATTGAATTATGGTTTGTAAAGTAACCTCTAGGATTTTAGAAGCTAGCTTTACAGTTGATCTTGGAGATGAAAATGGATAAGAGAGAAATGAAAATAAAAATATAATAAAGATAATTAATATGATTCAATAAGATATTTCAATAATTAACCTATAATTTCATAAACTATATTGAATACTTAAACACTACAGATTATGAAGGAGCATAAAACAGGGATTAAAGTCTATCATACAAGAAAAGCTTAATGCTATCAAAGTGAAATAAAGGTAATAACAAGTAGATATAAATATTCACTAAAATTTACATATAACACCACATCCTCTTCCTTGTTACATGGATAATATAATATAAAAGGCCTCAAGGGCATAATGAAAAACATCTAATCATAACTATGAGGGGTACCTGCTAAGGTTTTGGAGTGAAAAATTGCTAGCTATTACTACTCCTATTCTGTTACAAATGGATATTTTCCCAAGTAGTAAAATACAAATTAAATTATAACCATCCCCCACCCAAAATGGATGAGACTATAATATATAAATGAAGTGGCTTCCTATGAGAATAACACAGGCAATCTTGGCATCATACTAATGATGATGCCATTATAATTAAATTAAGGACTAAAGCTCATGAGTGTGTTTATCCTCCATATCCTAGATATGGTGTAATTATACTATATTTTTATGGCCACAATGCTTAGGAAGAATGTATTGACACCACATGTCCATCTATAGAGCCATCTCTAATGTGCCATTGGGGATAGATATCTACTTAACCTGGCTAATGGTATGACTCTTAGATTTGGAAGGAAAACCTTGCCTTATCCAATCACTATGGTTACATATAGAAATGATCTCTTCCTCTTAGTCATAACTACATAGTGGGTAACATTTATTTCTTCACCAACTAATGGTATTGATCAAAGGCCTAGAAAAAATTAAACCACTCTTGGATAAGCACTCTAATGCCACAAGTCAAGCAGATGATTCTCTTGGGGGGAGGTTGGGCACTTCCTTAAAAAAATGAGCATAAAGGTGCCACATGGAAAAACCACACTTCCATTTATAACTACTCATTAAGTCCTGCCCATCACCTTGTTAGCTAATAACACTATTCAAAGTTATGACCAAAAGGAAATGGCCTCGAATGAGCACTAAGTTTCCATATATCGAGTTGACACTAATATGAGATGAACTGAGGACTTCTTCATGATAAATAAGTATCAAGATACCATGTGTTATAAGTAGATGGAGGCCAATACTTAGTTAAATTATATAAAAGGGTGCCTTAAAAGAGGAAGAAGATGAAAGGCAACTTCTAGATACATTATGTGATCTTGAGACCAAATGTGAACTATTCAAGATAATTGAAAGGGTGGATTTTAATCCACAATTCTTGGTAACTCATAGGGGTATCTGCTTGTGGATTAGAGAACCCAAAACTATGGTATGTAGACCCATTAAAGTAAAAATTTTAAAATAGGAGGAAGGCTTATGAACTTACAAATTTTGGAGACCTACCTACAAGGATGCCCACTCTTCCTCCTTAGGTTGGGTCTTTTTCTTGAAAGCCTAAGAGGCTCTATCTAGATCAATAATCTCCTTAAATAAGATGTTACCTAAACCATATACTACCACTAACACATAAAATTATAGCTAGGTGAGTAGGTGTAATATTTTCACCACTTCAGAGACACTAGGTGATTAATGAAGAACCAAAAATATGATCTAGTTGTTCTATTTCTGCTCTAACAATGCTTTGATTTGGTCTTTTGGTAAGATTCTAGTGTCTACCAAGAATGGTGAGGGGATTCCCAATTGGAATAATATTTTAATGTGTCCCCATCTATCTTGGACTACTTTTTATAAGGAATTAAGGAATGCCTTAAACTTAGTATCTACCTTATTGTAGCCTATAAACTCATTAACCTTTGTCACCACTTACCTCCAATCAGCCACCCCCATTAATTGTAATGTTTCATCTAAATTGCTGTAAATATTTTATATGAGGAACTATGTATCATGTACCTTAGGGGTTATAAAGGTAATGACCTAGTTGATAGATATATTTACTTAGGAGCTTAGCTTAAATGAATCTATAATGAAGGTGAGGGATAGCTTTAGGTTTATGACTCCTCCTTTGATCATCTACTAGTAGGATACATATATTTTTTGGATCATTGGGAGGATATATGTTGTTTAGGAGAGGATAGTGAGGTCATTCTTTAGCTATAGGATTTACTGATCCTTGATCAAAGACTCTTATTATTCCTTCTACTACATTTATATATATTACTGATTAGAATCTAAGAGATTCTGATTGGTCTGTGTAAGTTATTCTTCCTTGTATTATAATTTGGCCTCTAAGACTACTCGTAGTTTGGATTCTTCTTGAAATATCTCATTAGAGACATGAATCTACAGGTTGGACCTCAATTTCTTAATCTTCACATCTTTTTATTTTACCTTGATGTTGAGGTGATCAACCATATCCTTCACCTTGGTGAGTTCCAATTTGGTCTTCTCTAACTATTGGTTTGATTTGATGTATTATATAGTCACATATTTCTATATTTCCTCCATCAACTCAACCCTATCAGTGGGTCTATCATGGTTGAGGTTGAGGTTGACAAATTTTATTGTATAGTCCCTTGGCTGCATCTGATCTGAGGGCTTGACCACTTGAGGGGCTATGTGTGAAATCATGAGGGATTATTGTGTAGGGTTAAATAATGATCTCATGTGAGTAACTAATGGGGACCTATCATATTTCCCACTTTTCTTCTCCATTTGGCCCTCTTGGGCCCCTCTTGCCATGTCAATTTAATGATGGTATTACTTTGGTAACTAAATGTTTTCCCCTATGAAGGGGAATACTTAAGGTATCACAAATAGAATGATCACTTGCTATTGTGAATTAGTGGATGTTACTCTTATGTATGTGAGTGGATGAAGGGTGAAGATGGAAGGAGATAAGGGTGGGAGCCCACAGAGTAGGGTGGAGGGAAATTGTGCCATGATGGAAGATGATATAGATGATAAAGGTGGAGGATTTAAAAAAGGCATAATAGAGGAGATTGGGACCATGGAGGAAAGTAGTGTTATATTAGTGGAGGATTGGGTGGATGAAGAGGAGAGTGGGGCCAAGTAATTAATTGGCTAGGAAGTAGAGAGTGTTTTAACCTAAGGCAAAACTATGGATGGAGATGTGGGGGTGAAGAAAGAGATTTTGGAACAAAGGGGTTATGAGAAGTGTATCTTCTTATGCAAGGGCTCTAATGGAGGGATATATTTTGGTGCCTTAGGTTACTTTTTCTATGATGATCCAAATGTGAGGTACCCTAAAGAGGCTTATTACTACTATGGGGCTATGGGGTACAGGAATAAAAGAGGTGGCCTGGTTGACAACTTTGGGATCTCCATAACTTCCACTAATTTTTTTAGGGGCACATATCCCACCTCTTCTCCAAGGGTATATTTTTATACGTCTTCTTATTTCTCCTCTTCTTCTTCCTTAGTAGATAATCCTCCTTCTGATAGGTCCTCTTCTAGATGATGCTCATCTTGAATATTTTCAAAAGTTTCATTTCCTTCCTTTTCCTCAAAGTTTGAGTATAAATTATCAATGTCTTGCCTATATTTTATATAGGTGGTTATTTTTTCCTCACTCAAATCCCTCTAGGTGAGCTATTCCTTTAGTACCTTTGCTAGATTTTTGAAGGGGTCAAACATCTAAATCACATCATAAAAGGACTCTCATGGCATATGGGTGTCTAATGAGATCTAAGATAGATCTACATAATACTTGGGGTCATCTTCCATAGGTGAAGTCCTCTCTTTGAGGTATGACTAGGGATGGTGATTAGGTGTTCACATAATTTTTAAGGAGACTATGAAACTAATTGGGTTATAGTTCAACCTATCATTGATGAAGTCAACGTTGAGATCCATGAGTTTAGATGTGATCAGGCACTTTTACATCCTTTTTACCATTGTGATGCCTCCTTTTATGAAGGATACATCATATAGACCCTTATTATTTCCTTATCTATAGATAGAGTCCACCATTTCAAGTTGGAGGGCCAACTCCAAGGCCAAAGTTTTATTTTTTAGTAGATGTGGGAGCTAAAATGGTCTTCCATTAAATCCATAAGCTATAATAAAGGTGAAATGGCTTTTGAAGAACTAGTTAATCGGAACCCTTATCTTAGTGAGCCATGATCAATATGTGTTCATCATACTATCTATCATGGCCTTTCAACTAAGGTTGATGAGGATAGCAGATAAAAAGAGTTTCAATAACTTTGATTAATAGGATGTGGGTCTACACTGTGACTAGGGTCACTAGCTAAAAAAAATGCCTATCTTAGAAGAGTTGAGATTGAGATATGTAGAGAAGAACTAAGAGTGATGGTACATAATGAGATGTAGGAGGTAGGAGGAATACCAAAAGGTTTCCTGTGTTGAAAATTTTTCCAACTCATATTTCATGGTGGTGGTGATGGTATCTACAAAATCCATTTTGTAACCTCCCCCTTGTTCACCATTGTTAGGAGGAAGAGTGCTCCTAACTAAAAATTGATGAAGTTGGCATCTGAGTCCATCTAGAAGATGAGTTGAGACATGGACAAGGCATCCTTTAGGTACTTCATAGGTAAGTTCACTAGGGGGATGGGTAGAGGAAGTGCCTCCACATAGCCACTCCAAAGGAGGAAATTGATGAAGTTTGCCTTGTTGTAGATGCAGGTATCTGAAACATCTTGGAAGCTTTCCATGTTTTATATGTTGGCCTTAATGTTCCTGAGGAGATAGAGCATATACCTAATGGCATCTACATTGATTTTCACCCTTAAATGGGTGTTTATTATGATTATGCTAGTGTTGGAAACATACATTTATATGTAGAGGGTGACATGGAATGATATTATTTCACCAAATAAGTAGATATACAATAGTATATCACAATGGTATGGAAATATAGTATAAAATATGAATAATAAATAAGCCACTTCAAGGGGGAAACCTCTAAAATGATTGAAATAATAATGAATACTCAAATATGATGATTAATAAATAACTCTACCTCCTATATATAGTCTAAAAAGGACATTTTACACCCATAGTCTGACCTACTAAGCATAAAAATGAATAGAGAAATGTAAAATAATAATCAAAAGGGTTATGCAAGCCACAAGTCAACTAAAAATATCCCTAGGCACACTAATCATTCAAAAAAACATTATCCTTAATGTTGAATCAATCTAAAACATTTCTGCATGAATGATTCATCCTCCCAAGTAAAATATTTAGAAGGTAGATTCTTCCATTTGATCAGATACTCTATAATCTATCTAGATTATATCTGATTAGTACACATTTGAAGGATCGATTTAGGATCAAGAATAACCCTCCCTTCCTCATCTAATTCTAGTAACTCATTTTGAGTGGTAATTCTCTATCTAATGATATTATTAATACAAGATACATGAAATATTGGATGAATTCAAGTGGATGTAGGAGATTTCAACTTGTAAGGCACACTACCAAGTTTTTTCAAGATATGATAAGGGCCATAAAACTTGGGAGACAACTTATTATCCTTTTTCTATTACTTTAAGGACATATTATTATATGGTTTTAAGTAAACCAAGACCAAATCACCAATTTACAAATACCTCTCATTCATGTGTTGATCTGCCTACTATTTCATGCAATTCTAGGCTAAAGCTAAATTTTCATGCAAACTAACAAGGACTTCCTACTGATATTGAAGGTGTTCCTCCACTACATGCACCTTTAGGTGGGCCTTAAAAGTTGAAGTGATGTATAGAGTATGGTATCCATACAATGCCATAAAAAGAGACATTTTGGATGAACTATGCATTGAAATATTATACCACCATTTAGCCAAGGGTAGCCACTAACCCACTTATCATGTTTATCTAACACAAAGCAACGAAGGTATCCTTATACACACTTGTTGAATACCTTAGTTTTTACATTAGATTGAGGATGATCGGATGAAATATGAGCCAATTGGGTTCCCAAACATGTAAATAATTCTATCCAAAAATTAATAGTGAATATGGGATTTTGATCACTAACAATAATCTTGGGAGTACCATGCAATTTTTGAACCTTATTGAGAAAGGCCAAAGCTACTATACCAACCACCAATGGTTGAGATAAAGAACAAAAATGAGCATAATTTTTGAGTCTATCCAAAAAAACCATGATAACATTTCTACCTTTAGATCATGGTAACCCAACAATGAAATTTATAGATACCTCTTCCCATCATTGTCTAGGGATGGATAAGGGTTGTAAAAGACCTAGGGTTTTAATGGTTTT
The DNA here is from genome assembly GCA_037957365.1 of Torreya grandis. Classification (NCBI taxonomy): domain Eukaryota; kingdom Viridiplantae; phylum Streptophyta; class Pinopsida; order Cupressales; family Taxaceae; genus Torreya; species Torreya grandis. The sequence goes on from JARHVA010005481.1 coordinate 614,067, forward strand.
ACCTTTATTTTGTTGACAGACAATATATTCGACCACATATTTATATACATCCACCTTGAGTCATTTATAAAAAATATCATTCTTGAATCTATGATAGGTTTTTAGAAAACTTGAGTGACCCCCAAGTGGAGATGCATGAAGTTACTGAAGTATTTTCTATTTTAAGAGAGACTTATGGCATAGATATAATCTATATTTATAACATAATCCATTCCCCTTCCATGTAAAATTTTCAATACCATCTAAAGCCTATTGTATATTTTGAATCAATGAATGGGTAGTACTATCATTATCTCATTCTAACCTTGCTTCCTTAAGCCTGTCTACCTGCCAAATGGTTATGGCACATAACAATGCCTTAACTAGTTCATCACACCTAGATAATGCATCGACCACAACATTTTATTTTCCTTTCTTATAAAATATTTAAAAATAAAAACCTGTAATTTTTGTCACCCATTTTTGTTGTTTTTTTATAGGATAACCATTGTTCTAAAAAAAATTTAAGGCTATCATTATTAGTCTCTACCTGAAAGTGATGAGCCAATAGATAACGTCTCCATTGTTTGACTGCATATATAACAACCATCATCTCTTTATCATCGATGGGTTTGATCTAATTTTTACCCTTTAATTTTCAAATTTAAAATTCAATGGGCCTACCCTCTTTCATGCTTAATGCACCCATACCATATCTAGATGCATCACATTAAGCCATAAAAGTTTTATAAAAAATTGGAGTAGCCAATACTAGGTTGGTGCACCTAGCGATTTCATCTGTTCAAATGCCTTAGTTCTTATATCAATCCAATAGAAGGAGTCTTTATTAAAAAATAAGTGAGTAGTGATATAATTCTACTTTAGTGTTTTAAAAAAATCTATGATAGTAACTAATTAGCCCCAAAATCCCCCTTAGTTTCTTAAGTTTCTTAGAAATCTACCACTCCATAATGGCTTGGTTTTTTTAGGATTAACTTTTACTCCCTTATGTGATACAATATAACCCAAATATTCCACTTCCCAAACTGCAAAAGCACATTTGGATGGTTTATCATACAAATGATGTTGATTGAGAATTGAGAGTACCTTTTTCACATGTTTCAAGTGGTCTTCCCAATTTTCTCTATAAATAAGGATGTCATAAAAAACACAAGTATAAACTTTCTCAAAAATGCCTAAAAATGTATTCATAAAACTTTTAAAGGTAGATGGTACATTAGTGAGACCAAAAGGCATGAGAAAAAAATCATAATGGCCTTTATGAGTACAAAAACTATTTTGAGAATGTCCTCCTCATGGATCCATATTTGATGATACCCAAATAAAAGATCTAATATGGTAAAATAAATAACACCATGTAATTCATCTATCAAATAATCAATTATATGAATAGGAAACTTATATTTGATAGTGAACTTATTAAGCTCTCTATAATCTAGGCACATCCTCCATGTTTCATCCTTCTTTTAGACCATGACTACTGGAGAAGAATATTCACTTTGGCTATGATGAATGGTTCTTGTCTCCAAAAACTCTTTTACCATTTTTTAAATTTCACTCTTATGAGCATAAGGGCATTTTTATGGTCTAATGTTGGGTAGTTTACTTCTAAGATTGAGTCTGATGGCATGATCATTGGTACATCTAAGATGAATATCTTTTAGCATGGGGTCAAAAACAATTGAATCTTCATCCAATATTTATTGTAAATTTGGATTGGTAGACTCCTTAGTTGATGGAACATCAATGGAAAATAAGTGTGCCACAAATCCTTCAACACTTTTTTTTAACATCTTATTCATATGATCTAAACTAACCACTTGTGGATATTTAGATCTTAATCCCCATAGCTCTATTAGATTAACTTAAAAATGAAAGTGCATGAATATTTATTCAAAATTAATCTCAATAGTACCCAATGTGTTGAGCCATTAAACTCCAAAAATAATGTCAATCCCACCCATAGGAATAGTAAACATAGGAAAAACTAGAAAATAGTCTCCCATTGCTAACTTAATACTATGGAATTTTAAGAATAATTAACTATATCACCATCTACAATCATGACTTAAAATTCTAGGGATAGATAGATGAAATAATTAAAATGAGAAACCAAATTACTATTGATGAAATTATGTGTACTACCTAAGTCAATAAACACTATGACTTTCTATTTCTTAATGAAACCTACCACATTAAGAGTCTAAGGAGTAAAAATATGTGCAAGGGTATGGCAAGAGATAGTAGGTTGAGAATCTATAGCTTCATCCTTGGGTCCTTAAAAACCCTCACCAGATGCCTCCTCAACTTATTCATCCTCATCAACCCCTTAAATGTAAAATAACTTCTTTTTATCACATCAATGACCTTTTCTCCATTTTCTATCACAACCATAACATAACCTTTAGCATGATTCACCTCGGTTTGTTGTAGTTTCTATTTGGTATGTTGAGTTAGTGATTGATTTGGTAAGGTTTGTTCCCAAATAGTAATTAAATGCTTATGTTTGATCATCTCTTTTAATTCTACTAAGCATGACCTTGGTATAGCTTCAGATACAGTTGTGGGGATAAACATACAAACTTTTAATTGAATACTATATTTTAGTCCACCCAAAAAAAGGTTAGTCATATTTTCCTTGATGATTCCCTCTACATGTAAGCATTGATTTTAAAATTGATGAATATAATCCTTCACTATTCTTATTTGTCATAGTTTGTCTAACTAGTTAAAGTAGTATTTAGAAACATTATCCCAATAATGAGACATCAGTTCGTTAGAGAATACTGACCATTTAATAATATCACTAGTGTTCTTCTTTTGAGAACACAACCAATGATACCAAATTAATGGCTTAGGTTTTAGATACAAATATGCCACAACCACCTTTTGAGAGCTATGAGTTTGGTGCAAATCAAATATATTTTCAATTTGAGTGATCTAAGTGAGTGGATCCTTACCATCACACTTTTGTACATCCACTTTGGGAAATATTGGTTTCACCCCTGTATTATTCATGTTAATGTTGAGAGGAGGAGGAAAAAAAGGAAAATTTTTAGGGTTGTTGATAGTAAAATGATATGAAATAGTATCTAGCTATGTCATGATATGATGCAACTAATTATTCACACCTTTAATTTCCCCTTGCATTGCTGAAATTTGAGTTTGGAATTACACATCCTTCTACATTATGACATGTATATTTAACTAAATTTGAGAAATAATATTATAGGTTTCAAAATCCATGTCATCCCTTGAAGGATTTTTAGGTGTTTCTTGTTGTTTCCCCCATCCATGAGTGTTAGGACCAACCATAAGAAGGCTTTATGGTGAACCTTATTTTTCCCTGTTGACCCAATTTTGACTATGAATATTTTTAAATATGTTGGACTCAAATCACACTTGGAATGATATCAATTCACCAAATAAGTAGATATACAACAATATATCACAATGATATGAAAATATAGTAAAAAATATGAATAATAGATAGGCAACTTCAAGGGGTAACCTCCTAAATGATTTAAATAAGAATGAATTCTCATATATGATGATTAAAAACTAACCCTACATCTTATATATAGTCTAAAAAGGCAATGTGCCACCCATTGGCTGACATACTAAGCATAAAAATGCATAGGGAAATGTAAAATAATATGCAAAGGGTCATGTAAGCCACAAGTTGGATACACATATCCCTAGACACACCAATGATTAAGGGCATAACATGATGATTTTTGGGTAACTATGCATATAGGGCACCATGAATTGGGCTAGCATGCAATCCTACATTTTGAACATGAATAAGTTATAGTCATTCCTCTAGACCTTCTTGATCATCTAGGTATGGGTGTCCTCCCTCAAGTTCTTTAGGTTTTTGCCCAGCTTAGGGTCATATATCTCATCTACAAAATTAATGACCAATGTTTTGTCTCTAGAGTGCCTTTTGGCCATCCTTTTGACATCTAACACATTCTCCTTTAGCTAATTGAGGGTAAAAGTGTATGAATTTCTTATCACATATGGAGAGGGAATGCCTCCCTAGATACCTCAATAAAGATTCTTCTCACCTCTTGATGAAGATGTTTAAGTCTCCATATCAATAATTCTTATTAAAAATCACTCTCTATTCACAAATAAGACACTGGGTCAAAAAAAATTTCTCATAGGGTCTCACAATTCCTAGCTCAGATCTCTCTGCTCTTTATATTTTGTTTAATATCTCAATGATCTCAAAAATATTGATGCATTTAAGTGTTTATCTAGATGAGGAGAGGGGTATTTATACATTGACAATCCTAGGTAAAATTATCATGAAATATTTTGAATTCGGGTCACCCTAAAAATGTTAAGGGTGGAATGCACACACGAGGAGTAACTTGTAAAAGATTTATGATGATCCTTATGGGGAATCATGCAATATGGAGCATCCAACATTAATGGTAGGAGAGGTGAGTAGATAACTATCTCTTAGAGAATGTTTTTAAAATTTAGGGAGATTAGAAAGAGGACACATGGTAATGAGAGGAGCCAATTATGCCAATAGCACTTATTTTAAAGGAAATAACAATGAAAATGGGAACAATCTAAGGGAAATAACAACTATGAAGGGAGACACACAATCAAAAGGGAAAATAATTAACTATGCACAAGGGGGAGGCATGTCAACTAGTTGAAATGTTTGAAGTTGATCCCATTAACTAAGATTTCTTATGCATTTCCATCTACATCTTCTAGCTCAAAAGCATTTCCCTATCTATTTATAATAATCCAAAATGATCCTCTCCATAAAGAATCAAACTTTACATATTGGCCTAATTTTATGTCTCTTTGTTCATACTTGAGAACCAAATACCTAAGTTTAAATCATAGGTCTAACATTTTCTTATCAAAACACCACTTGATCACTTTCTACCAGGTGATTTTTACATTACTTGCCTACTATCTTGCCTCTTTAAGGCTATGTAGATATATGATCCTAACCTCCACCACTTCATCTTCTACAATATCAATAGCTTTTAGAAGGTATAAGGTGGGGATCTTTGATGACACAAGCATGACTACCTCTTTTCTATACATGAGTTCATATGGGGATGTTTTTAAGATCTACTTGGGAGTGATGTAGTTCACCCATAGGGCCATTTTTATGTGTTTGTACCAATCCATTTACTGGTTAGAACCCATCCTTTTTATCATCCTTATTAGATTATTTTTATCAACTCTACCAACCTATTCCTCTATGGTTAGTAATTGGATGAAGTCTTTAAGAAGATACTATTCTAGAGATCAAACTCAAAAATCTTGTACCCTAAGGAAGGATTTTATGTTGTTAGATATGATCATCTTGGGTAGGCCAAACCTTACCCCAAGTTCCTTCAAAAATATTAGGATCATATTATCGATTGCCTCTTTGAGTAAGACCACTTTGATCCACCTAGTGAAATAATTAGTGGTCATTAATATACATTTATGGTAGCTATTGGAGATGAGATTGATTATTATGATGAAATATAAACCCCACTACATGAAGGGTTCATCAATCATAATCAGATTTAGTGTTAGTCAAATTTTTCCTTTTACCCATAAATAACTAGCACTTTTGGCATTTTTTGACTGCCTAATAGCTATTCACAAACATGGTTGGCTAGTAGTACCCTGTATGCATGATCTTGGCTATAATGGTTTTCATCGAGAAGTGGCCACCTAGGGAGTGAAATACATATCTTGGAGGATTTTTTTATCTTGGTGTCTTTTAACACTTGAAATTAGATATTTTTCAAATTTTATTTTGAATAAGACTCCATGGACCAATATGTAGCTAGACCCCTATAGCCTATAAGAACACCTTTTATAGATTGGGAGGCCATTAGGACACTAGTTAATTTACATGAACTAGATTATATCAACCACCTATGATATACTGGATTTGTATTTGTTTAATAGGACTATTTTTGATGTGTTTAGTTCCTCCAGTAGGACATCTATTGATTTGGATAAATACTCATAGATTCCTCCTCTAACCACCTTGGTCAGCCTGACCTTGATATCATACTCAAAGATCTTGGTGATCTTATGTCATGTCCCCTTCTAATTGACATATTTTCGAGCGGATGATTAGCCTATTATGCGACCCTCGTAGGCTGATAGGATGGATAGAGGGTCTTGATAGAGATGGGTTGGAATTCGTTCGGGCATTTTCGGGCATGAATTAAGGGAGATATTAATATTTGATTGATTTAATCAAATATTAATTATTTGAACTAATTTTAATTAATTATTAATTATTAATTAATTATTAATTATTAATGATTTGGTCTAATTTGAGGATGCAAATTCTAAATTAAGACTTGGTCTAATTTTAAGACCCTAGTTCTAATTTAAGGAAGTCTAATTTAAGGGAGTCTAATTTTAGCAAGCACACCTTTGGAGGTGTATAAGAATCTCTCATGAGAGAGAGTTTGTATTCATGATTATTGATATTGATTCTTGTTAAGAAATTCTTCTGTGAAGACTGAGCCAAGGGTTCCAGGATTCCAATTGCATTGAAGAACGTCAACTCTTCATTGTGTGCGATTCAGAGGTTGTGAAAGATCAGCCGATCTATTGCCGAATTGAGAGATAACTTCATCCAGAGGTTATCATAGTATTACAGGAATTTGAGAGATAACTTCACTCAGAAGATATCAGAAGGGTTTACAGGTATTTTTCTTTATTTTGGGGTTTGATTCAAGAATTATACAGATATAGATCTTTTGTATCATCCCATAATTCTACAGATCAGGATCAGGCATACAGGTTGTGTTATATCAATGGCCGTACAAATTCCATACAGATCCGTAACAATCCGTACACATTAATGGAAAGTACAGGTATCGACATCGGTGAACAGATACTTACAGAGACCGACATCGGTCGACATACTACCGACATCGGTGGAGTAACGACTGTAGATCGACCGACGATGGCAGTATAACCGGCGTCGGCGACTGTGTGTTTTACACGGCAGGCTGAGACGAACCAGATTCAGAATTCTTTTCTAGTTTACAGAATATTCAGGCTATTCAGGCTGTACTTTTGATAATTTTCTGTATACTTGATAGAGGATCTCTATTGTAAGCTTATGAGCAAATAAATAAGAAATTATACTATGATTTATTCATCAATTTGATGATATTTTTGCAGAAATTTAGATAAGCAATTTGGACTTTTGTTTTGATATTCGAAGGGATATTACAGTGGTATCAGAGCTAAATCCTGCCATCCTGAGGCTTTGACAGATCTTATGCAGCCACAAGGGTTGGGACCACACGGGTACTTCACGCGCAGTAGAGCTTTGCTTGAAGGTACTCAAGTTCTAGAACAACCGCCAGAAGACATGGGTGATGATATTGGCAGGGCCCGTATTCCTCACCATCCGAGAGATCAAGATGATCCAAAGGTCTTACTTACTCTTAGAGAACTACGAGAAGGGCAAAGGCAGAATAACCAGGTATTACAGCAGTTGGCAGTAGCACTGCCAAGATTGGGTTCTCCGAGGAGACATTCCCCACACCATGAAGATGTCAGGAGTGTTGCAGGATCATAGAGAGGCCATGGGACTGTTTCTCATACAGCGAATAGGCCTACTAGGCCTATCTTTGTGAGACAGGAAGCAGAGGAGGTGATAGCAGGTGAGGAGCATGAGGAAGCATTTACAGACACCCTTAGGGCAGCGACTGAAGAGTGGGAGTCATTACCACCTATGGTCAGGGAGATGATTACTTTTGACCGATTCCTCACACAAAGGAAAGAACATTACCGAGGTCGACAGAATGGGAGACCAAGACCCCAGAACAATGATCTGAAGCATGCTACTAGTAGGCTCACACTAGCAACATTTGACGATAGTGGTAAGGTGATAGCACAGGCCTGGGTTAGTAAGCTGGATACATTTCTCACATTGCGACTGATGGGTGAGGAAGATGCTATCAGATATGCGACACTACATCTCGAGGGAGTAGCTCACGAGTGGTGGCACCATGGGATGGTGACACTCCATCATGATCGAATCACTACTTATCAGGAGTTTGTGGACAGGCTGGTGGAGCATTTTGATAGGAGGGATCCAGAGTCCTATTTCTGAGAGTTGGCACAGTTGCGCCAAAGCGGCAGTCTAAAGTCATACATTGGTGACTTCCAAAAGTTATCAGTCATGGTTCCTGACATTACAGAGAGGAGACTAGTAGTACTCTTTGTGGAGGGATTGATAGAACCACTGAGAGGTTGGGTCAAAGGCTTTGATCCTCCTTCCTTACAGGAAGCTATGAAGAAGGCACGTAGTATGGAGATGTCAGCCCCATCTAGTAGATCTAACTCCAGAGGTACTTATTCATCCAGGGACAGTAAGGGCTCCAACAGGAATAGAGAAAGACCAGGCTTTAACATAGATAAATCAGGTGTTAAGAATGATTCAAGGGCCAATCTAGCAGCACCACCTTTGGATAGAGAGGCTCTTAATGATCTGCGAAGGAAGAAGCTTTGTTTTTACTGTAAAGGTCCATATGATGCTAATCATGATTGTCCTTTGAGACCTAAGGGCAAAGCAAATCAGGTAATGTGGGCCTATTATGAGGATGAGGAATCAGAAGATTCTGAACATCACGATTGTTCCGAGGAGCCAAAAGCTGAAACTTCAGAGCTTAGGGTAGAGGCAGAGTCAGAGCTCCAGATTTAGGAAGCACATCTATCTAGCATCCAGCACGAGGGATCATTCAGACTTCGGGGAGTTTTGGCAGGATAGAGGGTCATTACCCTTCTTGACATGGGCGCCACACATAATTTTATTGATACTAGATTTGTGGAGAAGCGTGGACTCACCACAGAAGAGTTTGAGGGCATTAGAGTTAAGGTAGCTGACGGTTACACCCTCAGATGTGAGCGGATGATCAGGCAGCTCCCATTATGCTTGAATAACTATGAGTTCAAGGTGGATTATTATGTGGTCAACATGGGAGATATAGACTTGGTTTTGGGCATGAAGTGGCTTCATTCCCTTGAAATAGTCACTCTTAATCTTAGGGATATGGAGATCCGTTTTGATGTAGATGGGAAGTCTCACATTCTCAAAGCAATACGGGACGACAACATCAAGACTATTTCTTTACATCGGATGGAGAGGCTCATGCGACATGACATGGTAGAGTGGGCTGCCGAGTGCACATTAGCACCAATACAGGAGGGACAGCAAAAGAGTGAGTATCATCCTGACATTCAACAGTTGAGAGTCAAGCATGATAAAGTATTTAGTGATATTCCACCAGGGAGACCTCCAGACAAGGGCATTGAGCACATCATTGAGCTTGAGGAGGGTGCTAAGCCCATTATGATTACTCCATATAGGCATCCTAGGCGGTTGAAGGATGAGATCGAGAAAACAATTAAGGAGTTACTGGCTATGGGTCACATTCGGCCTAGCAAATCACCGTTTGCTTCTTCAGTTGTTCTAGTAAAGAAGAAGGATGGCACCCTACGCATGTGCATTGACTACAGAGCCCTAAATAAGAGAACCATTAAGAACAAGTATCCTATTCCTCATATTGACGAGCTTATTGATGAGCTTCATGGTTCACATTACTTCACAAAGATAGACTTAAGGTCAGGGTATCATCAGATCAGGGTTCGCGAGTAGGACGTGGAGAAGACAGCCTTTCGTTGCCATTGTGGACACTATGAGTTTATAGTGATGCCATTCGGGCTCACTAATGCACCAGCAACATTTCAGTCCACCATGAATAGAGTCTTCCATTCACTCCTAAGGAGGTTTGTACTTGTCTTCTTTGATGACATTCTGATATACACTAGGACTTGGCAGGAGCATTTGGCTCATCTGGAGACTGTACTCAGCATCTTGGAGAGGGAATCCTTGTATGCCAAGGAGTCCAAATGTGATTTGGGGATGACCGAATTGTTATATTTGGGTCATATTATCAGTGCAGGGGGAGTGCGGATGGATCCTGAGAAGATCCGCGCTATCATAGATTGGCCTATTCCGGCAAACCTAACACAGCTAAGGGGATTTCTAGGTTTGTGTTGATTCTATCAGAGGTTCGTGAATGGTTATTCACGACATACAGCTCCTATGACAGATTTGACTAAGAAGGGGGCTTTTTGTTGGACACCTGAAGCACAAGAGTGTTTCGAAAGGTTCAAGGGGTTGATGACTACGTGTCTAGTTCTGGCACTACCTGATTTTTCAAAGCCGTTTGAGCTTCAGTGTGATGCTTTAGGCGAGGGCATCAGAGCGGTACTTATGCAGGACAAGCACCCCATAGTATATGAGAGCCGCAAGCTCAGGGGACCAGAGAGACTATACAGCATATATGATAAGGAGATGCTCGCTATCATGCATGCCTTAGCAAAATTTAGGCAATATCTCATGGGTAGCAAATTTTGTATCAAAACGGACCACAACAGTTTGAGACATTTCTTGGGGTAGCGAGACCTCAATGATCATCAGTAGAAGTGGGTGAGTAAAATACAAGCATATGATTTTGACATCTCTTTCATTAAGGGCACCCAGAATGTTGTGGCCGATGCTCTTTCACGCAGGCCGTATTTGAGTACCATGGTCCACATTACCGAGGATTGGCGACATATGATTGTGGTAGAATATGCCAAGGATACATGGGCATCTAGCATTGTTGAGGGATTGACGGTTGACACCAGATATACTCTTGTGAATGACTTGATCATTTACAAGAACAGGGTTTATTTGATCCCAGGATCATTGATGAAGAACATTATCATGCGAGCTTTTCATGATATACCTACTGCAGGACATCCCAGATATTTTAAGACTTATGGACAGGTTAGGGAGAGATTTACATGGAAAGGCCTCAAAGCAGATGTTCTTCAGTATGTACGTGAGTGCCCTATTTGCCAGCAGAACAAGCAGGAGAACACGTACCTAGTAGGATTGTTGCAGCCACTTCCAATTCCTGACAGGAAGTGGGAATGTTTGTCGATGGATTTCATTACGGGCTTGCCTAAAGCCCAAGGACGTGATTGCATATATGTAGTTGTGGATTGGTTAACGAAGTATGCTCACTTCTTCCCGATAACCACCACACATACAGCTACACAGGTAGCAGAGGTTTTCTTCCGAGAGGTATTCTGACTGCATGGGTTACCTCGGAGCATAGTGAGCGACAGGGATAGTCGATTCCTGAGTCACTTCTGGCAGGAGGTGTTTCAACTTTGTGGGACCGAGCTTACACCTAGCACCAGCTACCACCCACAGACTGATGGACAGACGGAGATAGTGAACAAATGGGTGGAGGGCTACCTCCGGAACTACATTGCAGGGCAGCAAAAAGCTTGGGTCAAGTGGATTCATCTATGCGAGTATTGCTATAATACAACTTTCCACATGACCATTCAGATGTCTCCTTTTATGGAATTATATGGGTATGAGGCACTGAGTTTTCTCGATTTGCTACTGAGTGACAGTAGAGTGCCGAGTGCTGGGGACCTATTGCAGGAGAGTCAAGATATTATGAGGACTCTCAAGGAGAATATTTCTAAGGCGCAGAATCAACAGAAGTAGTATGCAGATCAACGGAGGACTGAGAGATCTTTTGAGGTAGGTGACATGGTCTATCTTATGCTGCAGCCTTACCGTCAGTCTACTCTTAAGAAGAGTGGGGCAGAGAAGCTTAAGCCACGTTACTACGGTCCTTTCCGGATCCTAAGACGCGTTGGAGAGATGGCTTATGAGCTAGAGCTTCCTACAGAGAGTAAGGTACACAATGTCTTTCATGTATCATGCCTCAAAAAGGCGTTAGGACACCGTGTGATACCTTCTACAGTTTTACATCCCTTAGATGATGAGTGAAAATTGATCTTAGTACCTGAGTCCATCTTGGAATCTAGAGAGAGACAGTTGCATCGATGGACTATCAGGGAATATTTGGTAAAGTGGAAAGATTTGCCAGTTGAGGATGCGACATGGGAAAGCGAAGATATTTTACAGCATCCAGAGTTGAGATTGCTTGAGGGCAAGCAATTTTAGGAGGGGCGGACTGTCATGTCCCCTTCTAATTGACATATTTTCGAGCAGATGATTAGCCTATTATGCGACCCTCGTAGGCTGATAGGATGGATAGAGGGTCTTTATAGAGATGGGTTGGAATTCATTCGGGCATTTTCGGGCATGAATTAAGGGAGATATTAATATTTGATTGATTTAATCAAATATTAATTATTTGAACTAATTTTAATTAATTATTAATTAATTATTAATTATTAATTAATTATTAATTATTAATGATTTGGTCTAATTTGAGGATGCAAATTCTAAATTAAGACTTGGTCTAATTTTAAGACCCTAGTTCTAATTTAAGGAAGTCTAATTTAAGGGAGTCTAATTTTAGCAAGCACACCTTTGGAGGTGTATAAGAATCTCTCATGAGAGAGAGTTTGTATTCATGATTATTGATATTGATTCTTGTTAAGAAATTCTTCTGTGAAGACTGAGCCAAGGGTTCCAGGATTCCAATTGCATTGAAGAACGTCAACTCTTCATTGTGTGTGATTCAGAGGTTGTGAAAGATCAGCCGATCTATTGCCGAATTGAGAGATAACTTCATCCAGAGGTTATCATAGTATTACAGGTATTTGAGAGATAACTTCACTCAAAATCTATCACAAGGGTTTACAGGTATTTTTCTTTATTTTGGGGTTTGATTCAAGAATTATACAGATATAGATCTTTTGTATCATCCCATAATTCTACAGATCAGGATCAGGTATACAGGTTGTGTTATATCAACGGCCGTACGAATTTCGTACAGATCTGTAACAATCTGTACGCATTAATAGAAAGTACAGGTACCGACATTGGTGAACAGATACTTACAGAGACCGACATCGGTCGACATACTACCGACATCGGTGGAGTAACGACTGTAGATCGATCGACGATGGCAGTATAACCGGCGTCGGCGACTGTGTGTTTTACACGGCAGGCCGAGACGAACCAGATTCAAAATTCTTTTCCAGTTTACGGAATATTCAGGCTATTTAGGCCGTACTTTTGATAATTTTCTATATACTTGACAGAGGATCTCTATTGTAAGCTTATGAGCAAATAAATAAGAAATTATACTGTGATTTATTCATCAATTTGATGATATTTTAGCAAAAATTCAGATAAGCAATTTGGACTTTTGTTTTGATATTCGAAGGGATATTACATCTTATTGGCCCATTTTTTGGTTATTTCTCCTTCCATTATGTATTCAAAAACATTGGAGTGTGCCATGCAAACCATTATTTTAATGCCTACCATAGGGTTCGTAAGCTTTTTGAGGTCCTTGATAATGGTGAAAGACTATTTATTTACAAAGTTATATTTAACTTCATACATATGTAATTTTCTTGAGTAAAATGTGATAAGGTGATCATTTCCTCCTTCCTCTTCCTTTTGAGTTAACACAACCACTAGGCTATGCTCACCCCCATAGATGTACATAATGAAACCTTTGGTAAAGTTTCAGTTAACTAGTGTAGGTGTGGTGGATATCATGTCTTTGATTTTATCAAATGTTTCTCTCCCTTTGGGTGTCTATTTGAAAGCCTTGTCCTTCTTCAACATTAATGTGATTGGTCTCACAAATATTGTGAAGTTAGATATGAATCATATGATGAAGTTAATATTCCTAAAGAAAGACTAGACCCCTTTCTTGTTTATCAATAAGGCTATCTTTAATTGCTTGTATTATTTTCTAGACTAATAGTGATCCCTTATTTAGATACTATGTATCCAATAATCTTTCCTTATGGGACTCCAAAGACACATTTTTTGGGGTTAAGAGACACACAAAATTCTTAGAAAATTTATTAAACCTTTTCCAGATGATTGAAGTGGTCTTCCTTATTCTTCAAGAATAAAGTGAGGTCATCTTGTTGATTAGGCTCTTAAAATCCACATCTATATCTCACTAGAATGTAGCCCTAGAGTTAGAAAGGCCAATAGGCATCTTCACATATGAAAAGGTTCCCCACTTTTTTGTGAAATAGGTTTTATGTTGATCTTCCTCATTTACCCATACTTGATTATATCTAAATAATCCATCTAGTACAGAGAATATTTTTGAACCTACCACTATCTAAAGGATGTGTTATATAGAGGAAAGGGGTTAGTGATCCTTCAAGGAATCCTTATTCAAGTTGTGAAAGCTTACACATCCAAATCTCTCCACTCTTCTTCCACATAGGAACCAAGTTGGATACCCAAGTCAAATGTTTGATCAAGTATATGATTTTTGAGTGAATTAGTTTCCTAAGCTCCTTGTCCATGAGGGATTCAATTTTTAGGTTTATGTCTTTGCCTCTATTAGACAAGTTTGGCTCCCTCTACCACTTATATGGTGTGTGGAATGATGCCATAGTCATATCCTCTCAAGTCATTATAAGTCCATGTGATGATGCCTTCATACTTTTTATAGAAAGAAACCAACCACTCCTTATATTTTTAGGGAACCTCCTTTCCAATCTTTAGCTTTCTCCCACTTTCAACATCAATTTCAGAGTAGTCACCTTTATTTATGATAAAATTTCACTTTTCATTCCTTACATCATTAAAATAAAATATTTTTCTAAGGTGATGAGCCCCTTTGGTAGCTTATTGGTTTGTAATTGCATGATTTATTCATTGTAGGCTTCTTCAATCGTTGGTTGTAATTGTTATGCAAATTCACACAATTTTTGGATAAATATGGCAGTTTGAGTATCACTTTAAGACACTTGTTAATTATGGTCATTATCAAGGATAGTAGGTCTGATGATAACTTATATAGTTCATTCACTAGTGAACAAGTCTATTACAAGATCAAACTAGGATCTGATTGTTGCCATCTTGTCAGCCTTTGCATTCATATCTCTAGGGATGATCTAAATGTTGAAAGATTAGAAGTTTTTAATAAAATCCCATATATGGTGGTAATAGGATCTCATGCACACATTCTTTGTGGATGTAAATCCTCCTAGATACCTTATAATTAGTTCAAAATCAATGAATACTTTCATTTATTTTATGCCCATCCACTCGACAAGGTTGAGGCCATGGACTAGTGATTTATATTCAACATCATTATTTATGTAGGTAAATTAGAATTAGAAGCTTTAGAGGGTCTCTTCTCTGAAAGGAGACATTGGTCAAATTATAGATCTAGAGCCAATTTTGGACTTTGTACCATTAGAATGCAAAGTTTAATATTTATACTCACCTTTAGCTTCCTCACTCTAGTTGTCCTTCCTCTTCATGACCTTTGAAATGGCTTGGTCTTCATCATAGTTTATGTAGGTTTGGAGACAAATGGTGCCAGAGTTTATGAATGGGTTACACTTATTGATTTCATTAATGAGGGGTTCTTCTTCTAGGATTCTTATGTCTACTACTTCATCCGCTTTGAGCATTTCCACATAGTGCATCTTCCATTTTGAGAAAGAGGTGTGTGTCACTTTTGTTTTACCCAACATCCCCTCTTTCTTTATAGAAATGGGGACCCACTTTTTTTAGACTATGGTCTTGAATTTGATCCCCTCTAATATATTTTTATGCAAAATTTGAGAGAAGATTGATTATTGGCCTTTTAAAATTTTAGAAAAATGGAATTGATATTATGTTCATAAACTAATTCTTTCTATCTAGCTTATTCTATTGGGTTTATGTTTTTGGGCTTATGTTATAGCTTGATTTCCTACTAAGCTAATTATTTGACTATTTATAGATGGATATGGTAGATACACATTATATTAACTATATTTTCTGATTTAGATTAAGATTATGCTATTTGAGGATATTAGTATGCTGCTTAGTTGGATGATAATTCATGATTTCTTAGCATGAGTTATTGTATTTATGCACTTTCAATTTTTAGCATATTAATGAATT